>VOQZ01000843.1:0-35402 GCA_008079305.1 Phytophthora palmivora | reverse complement strand
CATAGAACGCACTAGTACATCACACTTCACTGCAGTTCTCTATCGAACATAAAGTCAAAAATGGTGAGTTCTCTATCGAACACAAAGTCAAAAATGGTGAGGTTGACTTAAAAATGAGAAATAATACTTTGATAGGATGGAGAACTTGGCCACAACGCATTCGCATCCACAGATCTAGAACACCTGTGGTTTATGCTGAGAATACGGTAATTCTGTGAAGTATTTGTGTATGCAGCAAAGTCGTTGGTTCAAAGATTGATGCAGCGACCAGCATGCTGTGCGTATACACTACTGTGACTATTTAGACGATCGGTCGGTATTCATTATTCTGAACGACAATTATATTAATTAGTTGTTCTCGCCCCGATTTTCGCGTGCTAGACTAGAGTATATGAGACTAACGACATCAACTGCAACTACACTTACGGGATCTTGCTATGCTACTCGCGTGTACGACATCTACGACATGCGGTTGACGGATCGATCGAGCAGGAAACCGTCTCGCCGTGTGTGTATTCCTATTGCTGCATACCAGGACTGTTGTATCGGACATTTCATTTGCATCTATCCCATGCTTCTCTTCTGGCATTGTTGTCATCTGGTACAGTTACATCAGTACTGGGAATACCGAAAATGAGGTTTAGAGTACCCCAACGAATAATTGCGCGAGTGGTTCGGTCAATATCCAGTTCAATTGGTTGTACGCTGTTGTACGCTTAGAGAATGCGGTTATGCAATTGAGAATTTCGGTCTAACCTATTCCTGTGTGCTCGATAGCTTCTCCAGTCGAAATTTACACCGACTCATAGACGGTTTTGATACGTTTGACCCTATTATAAAGAAGCATCATTATAGGACACAAACTTACGAATATACTCAAACATCAATTTTGTTTTTAGTCGTCGTACTCAGAAGTATCGTACAGCGTCTACATACAAGAGCAAACTTGGACAGCTGAATTTCGACGCATGAATACTGAATACTGAATTTATTTGTCAAAATCAAAATAGTTTGAAATCGTGGGATAGATAGTGTCAAGGGTAAGTGTATAGCTGTTGATTTAGGTATTCATAGCAAGAATGAGATTGAGAAGAAATCATCGGATGTAGTGCTGTTATGCTTTAATGAAGCTAGGCAGCAGGTGTTGGGATGAAATTTTGTGATGGAACGTAGTTACTACACTAACCAATGAAACAATAATTCCAGTGCATGACAGAGTGTCTGTGGACTTCGTAGTAAGTACATCATCTACATCAAACAAATACACGATACTGAATCATTCCATAGAACGCACTAGTACATCACCACTTCACTGCAGTTCTCTATCGAACATAAAGTCAAAAATGGTGAGTTCTCTATCGAACACAAAGTCAAAAATGGTGAGGTTGACTTAAAAATGAGAAATAATACTTTGATAGGATGGAGAAACTTGGCCACAAACGCATTCGCATCCACAGATCTAGAACACCTGTGGTTTATGCTGAGAATACGGTAATTCTGTGAAGTATTTGTGTAGTGCAGCAAAGTCGTTGGTTCAAAGATTGATGCAGCGACCAGCATGCTGTGCGTATACACTACTGTGACTATTTAGACGATCGGTCGGTATTCATATTCTGAACGACAATTATATTTGAATTAGGTTCTCGCCCCGATTTTCGCGTGCTAGACTAGAGTATATGAGACTAACGACATCAACTGCAACTACACTTACGGGATCTTGCTATGCTACTCGCGTTGTACGACATCTACGACATGCGGGTTGACTGGATCGATCGAGCAGGAAAACCGTCTCGCCGTTGTGTGTATTCCTATTGCTGCATACCAGGACTGTTGTATCGGACATTTCATTTGCATCTATCCCATGCTTCTCTTCTGGCATTGTTGTTGTCATCTGTACAGTTACATCAGTACTGGGAATACCGAAAATGAGGTTTAGAGTACCCCAACGAATTAATTGCGCGAGTGGTTCGGTCAATATCCAGTTCAATTGGTTGTACGCTGTTGTACGCTAAGAATGCGGTTATGCAATTGAGAATTTCGGTCTAACCTATTCCTGTGTGCTCGATAGCTTCTCCATCGAAATTTACACCGACTCATAGACGGTTTTGATACGTTTGACCCATTATAAAGAGCATCATTATAGGACACAAACTTACGAATATACTCAAACATCAATTTGTGTTTTAGTCGTCGTACTCAGAAGTATCGTACAGCGTCTACATACAAGAGCAAACTTGGACAAGCTGAATTTCGACGCATGAATACTGAACATTTGTTTAGCAAATCAAAATAGTTTGAAATCGTGGGATAGATAGTGTCAAGGGTAAGTGTATAGCTGTATGATTTAGGTATTCATAGCAAGAATGAGATTGAGAAGAAATCATCGGATGTAGTAGTGCTGTTATGCTTTAATGAAGCTAGGCAGCAGGTGTTGGGATGAAAATTTTAGTGATGGAACGGTAGTTACTACACTAACCAAATGAACAATAATTCCAGTGCATGACAGAGTGTCTGTTGGACTTCGTAGAAGTACATCATCTACATCAAACAAATACACGATACTGAATCATTCCATAGAACGCACTAGTACATCACCACTTCACTGCAGTTCTCTATCGAACATAAAGTCAAAAATGGTGAGTTCTCTATCGAACACAAAGTCAAAAATGGTGAGGTTGACTTAAAAATGAGAAATAATACTTTGATAGGATGGAGAACTTGGCCACAAACGCATTCGCATCCACAGATCTACACCTGTGGTTTTATGCTGAGATACGGAATTCTGTGAAGTATTTGTGTAGTGCAGCAGCAAAGTCGTTGGTTCAAAGATTGATGCAGCGACCAGCATGCTGTGCGTATACACTACTGTGACTATTTAGACGATCGGTCGGTATTCATTATTCTGAACGACAATTATATTTGAATTAGGTTCTCGCCCCGATTTTCGCGTGCTAGACAGAGTAGATAGATACGACACTGAACACATACAACTGCAACGCTACACTCGTCTACTACTCTGCGTAGCTACGACATCTACGACATGCGGTTGACGGATCGATCGAGCAGGAAAACCGTCTCGCGCGTGTGTGTATTCCTATTGCTGCATACCAGGACTGTGTATCGGACATTTCATTTGCATCTATCCCATGCTTCTCTTCTGGCATTGTTGTCATCTGGTACAGTTACATCAGTACTGGGAATACCGAAAATGAGGTTTAGAGTACCCCAACGAATTAATTGCGCGAGTGGTTCGGTCAATATCCAGTTCAATTGGTTGTACGCTGTTGTACGCTTAGAGAATGCGGTTATGCAATTGAGAATTTCGGTCTAACCTATTCCTGTGTGCTCGATAGCTTCTCCAGTCGAAATTTACACCGACTCATAGACGGTTTTGATACGTTTGACCCATTATAAAGAAGCATCATTATAGGACACAAACTTACGAATATACTCAAACATCAATTTTGTGTGTTTAGTCGTCGTACTCAGAAGTATCGTACAGCGTCTACATACAAGAGCAAACTTGGACAAGCTGAATTTCGACGCATGAATACTGAACATTTGTTTAGCAAAATCAAAATAGTTTGAAATCGTGGGATAGATAGTGTCAAGGGTAAGTGTATAGCTGTATGATTTAGGTATTCATAGCAAGAATGAGATTGAGAAAAATCATCGGATGTGTAGTGCTGTTATGCTTTAATGAAGCTAGGCAGCAGGTGTGGGATGAAAATTTTAGTGATGGAACGGTAGTTACTACACTAACCAAATGAACAATAATTCCAGTGCATGACAGAGTGTCTGTTGGACTTCGTAGAAGTACATCATCTACATCAAACCAAATACACGATACTGAATCATTCCATAGAACGCACTAGTACATCACCACTTCACTGCAGTTCTCTATCGAACATAAAGTCAAAATGGTGAGTTCTCTATCGAACACAAAGTCAAAAATGGTGAGGTTGACTTAAAAATGAGAAATAATACTTTGATAGGATGGAGAACTTGGCCACAACGCATTCGCATCCACAGATCTAGAACACCTGTGGTTTATGCTGAGAATACGGTAATTCTGTGAAGTATTTGTGTAGTGCAGCAAAGTCGTTGGTTCAAAGATTGATGCAGCGACCAGCATGCTGTGCGTATACACTACTGTGACTATTTAGACGATCGGTCGGTATTCATTATTCTGAACGACAATTATATTTGAATTAGGTTCTCGCCCCGATTTTCGCGTGCTAGACTAGAGTATATGAGACTAACGACATCAACTGCAACTACACTTACGGGATCTTGCTATGCTACTCGCGTGTACGACATCTACGACATGCGGTTGACGGATCGATCGAGCAGGAAAACCGTCTCGCCGTGTGTGTATTCCTATTGCTGCATACCAGGACTGTTGTATCGGACATTTCATTTGCATCTATCCCATGCTTCTCTTCTGGCATTGTTGTCATCTGGTACAGTTACATCAGTACTGGGAATACCGAAAATGAGGTTTAGAGTACCCCAACGAATTAATTGCGCGAGTGGTTCGGTCAATATCCAGTTCAATTGGTTGTACGCTGTTGTACGCTTAGAGAATGCGGTTATGCAATTGAGAATTTCGGTCTAACCTATTCCTGTGTGCTCGATAGCTTCTCCAGTCGAAATTTTACACCGACTCATAGACGGTTTGATACGTTTGACCCATTATAAAGAAGCATCATTATAGGACACAAACTTACGAATATACTCAAACATCAATTTTGTGTTTTAGTCGTCGTACTCAGAAGTATCGTACAGCGTCTACATACAGAGCAAACTTGGACAAGCTGAATTTCGACGCATGAATACTGAACATTTGTTTAGCAAAATCAAAATAGTTTGAAATCGTGGGATAGATAGTGTCAAGGAAGTGTATAGCTGTATGATTTAGGTATTCATAGCAAGAATGAGATTGAGAAGAAATCATCGGATGTAGTAGTGCTGTTATGCTTTAACTAGGCAGCAGCAGGTGTTGGGATGAAAATTTTAGTGATGGAACGGTAGTTACTACACTAACCAAATGAACAATAATTCCAGTGCATGACAGAGTGTCTGTTGGACTTCGTAGAAGTACATCATCTACATCAAACAAATACACGATACTGAATCATTCCATAGAACGCACTAGTACATCACCACTTCACTGCAGTTCTCTATCGAACATAAGTCAAAAATGGTGTTTCTCTATCGAACACAAAGTCAAAAATGGTGAGGTTGACTTAAAAATGAGAAATAATACTTTGATAGGATGGAGAACTTGGCCACAAACGCATTCGCATCCACAGATCTAGAACACCTGTGGTTTATGCTGAGAATACGGTAATTCTGTGAAGTATTTGTGTAGTGCAGCAAAGTCGTTGGTTCAAAGATTGATGCAGCGACCAGCATGCTGTGCGTATACACTACTGTGACTATTTAGACGATCGGTCGGTATTCATTATTCTGAACGACAATTATATTTGAATTAGGTTCTCGCCCCGATTTTCGCGTGCTAGACTAGAGTATATGAGACTAACGACATCAACTGCAACTACACTTACGGGATCTTGCTATGCTACTCGCGTGTACGACATCTACGACATGCGGTTGACGGATCGATCGAGCAGAAAACCGTCTCGCCGTGTGTGTATTCCTATTGCTGCATACCAGGACTGTTGTATCGGACATTTCATTTGCATCTATCCCATGCTTCTCTTCTGGCATTGTTGTCATCTGGTACAGTTACATCAGTACTGGGAATACCGAAAATGAGGTTTAGAGTACCCCAACGAATTAATTGCGCGAGTGGTTCGGTCAATATCCAGTTCAATTGGTTGTACGCTGTTGTACGCTTAGAGAATGCGGTTATGCAATTGAGAATTTCGGTCTAACCTATTCCTGTGTGCTCGATAGCTTCTCCAGTCGAAATTTACACCGACTCATAGACGGTTTTGATACGTTTGACCCATTATAAAGAAGCATCATTATAGGACACAAACTTACGAATATACTCAAACATCAATTTTGTGTTTTAGTCGTCGTACTCAGAAGTATCGTACAGCGTCTACATACAAGAGCAAACTTGGACAAGCTGAATTTCGACGCATGAATACTGAACATTTGTTTAGCAAAATCAAAATAGTTTGAAATCGTGGGATAGATAGTGTCAAGGGTAAGTGTATAGCTGTATGATTTAGGTATTCATAGCAAGAATGAGATTGAGAAGAAATCATCGGATGTAGTAGTGCTGTTATGCTTTAATGAAGCTAGGCAGCAGGTGTTGGGATGAAAATTTTAGTGATGGAACGGTAGTTACTACACTAACCAAATGAACAATAATTCCAGTGCATGACAGAGTGTCTGTTGGACTTCGTAGAAGTACATCATCTACATCAAACAAATACACGATACTGAATCATTCCATAGAACGCACTAGTACATCACCACTTCACTGCAGTTCTCTATCGAACATAAAGTCAAAAATGGTGAGTTCTCTATCGAACACAAAGTCAAAAATGGTGAGGTTGACTTAAAAATGAGAAATAATACTTTGATAGGATGGAGAACTTGGCCACAAACGCATTCGCATCCACAGATCTAGAACACCTGTGGTTTATGCTGAGAATACGGTAATTCTGTGAAGTATTTGTGTAGTGCAGCAAAGTCGTTGGTTCAAAGATTGATGCAGCGACCAGCATGCTGTGCGTATACACTACTGTGACTATTTAGACGATCGGTCGGTATTCATTATTCTGAACGACAATTATATTTGAATTAGGTTCTCGCCCCGATTTTCGCGTGCTAGACTAGAGTATATGAGACTAACGACATCAACTGCAACTACACTTACGGGATCTTGCTATGCTACTCGCGTGTACGACATCTACGACATGCGGTTGACGGATCGATCGAGCAGGAAAACCGTCTCGCCGTGTGTGTATTCCTATTGCTGCATACCAGGACTGTTGTATCGGACATTTCATTTGCATCTATCCCATGCTTCTCTTCTGGCATTGTTGTCATCTGGTACAGTTACATCAGTACTGGGAATACCGAAAATGAGGTTTAGAGTACCCCAACGAATTAATTGCGCGAGTGGTTCGGTCAATATCCAGTTCAATTGGTTGTACGCTGTTGTACGCTTAGAGAATGCGGTTATGCAATTGAGAATTTCGGTCTAACCTATTCCTGTGTGCTCGATAGCTTCTCCAGTCGAAATTTACACCGACTCATAGACGGTTTTGATACGTTTGACCCATTATAAAGAAGCATCATTATAGGACACAAACTTACGAATATACTCAAACATCAATTTTGTGTTTTAGTCGTCGTACTCAGAAGTATCGTACAGCGTCTACATACAAGAGCAAACTTGGACAAGCTGAATTTCGACGCATGAATACTGAACATTTGTTTAGCAAAATCAAAATAGTTTGAAATCGTGGGATAGATAGTGTCAAGGGTAAGTGTATAGCTGTATGATTTAGGTATTCATAGCAAGAATGAGATTGAGAAGAAATCATCGGATGTAGTAGTGCTGTTATGCTTTAATGAAGCTAGGCAGCAGGTGTTGGGATGAAAATTTTAGTGATGGAACGGTAGTTACTACACTAACCAAATGAACAATAATTCCAGTGCATGACAGAGTGTCTGTTGGACTTCGTAGAAGTACATCATCTACATCAAACAAATACACGATACTGAATCATTCCATAGAACGCACTAGTACATCACCACTTCACTGCAGTTCTCTATCGAACATAAAGTCAAAAATGGTGAGTTCTCTATCGAACACAAAGTCAAAAATGGTGAGGTTGACTTAAAAATGAGAAATAATACTTTGATAGGATGGAGAACTTGGCCACAAACGCATTCGCATCCACAGATCTAGAACACCTGTGGTTTATGCTGAGAATACGGTAATTCTGTGAAGTATTTGTGTAGTGCAGCAAAGTCGTTGGTTCAAAGATTGATGCAGCGACCAGCATGCTGTGCGTATACACTACTGTGACTATTTAGACGATCGGTCGGTATTCATTATTCTGAACGACAATTATATTTGAATTAGGTTCTCGCCCCGATTTTCGCGTGCTAGACTAGAGTATATGAGACTAACGACATCAACTGCAACTACACTTACGGGATCTTGCTATGCTACTCGCGTGTACGACATCTACGACATGCGGTTGACGGATCGATCGAGCAGGAAAACCGTCTCGCCGTGTGTGTATTCCTATTGCTGCATACCAGGACTGTTGTATCGGACATTTCATTTGCATCTATCCCATGCTTCTCTTCTGGCATTGTTGTCATCTGGTACAGTTACATCAGTACTGGGAATACCGAAAATGAGGTTTAGAGTACCCCAACGAATTAATTGCGCGAGTGGTTCGGTCAATATCCAGTTCAATTGGTTGTACGCTGTTGTACGCTTAGAGAATGCGGTTATGCAATTGAGAATTTCGGTCTAACCTATTCCTGTGTGCTCGATAGCTTCTCCAGTCGAAATTTACACCGACTCATAGACGGTTTTGATACGTTTGACCCATTATAAAGAAGCATCATTATAGGACACAAACTTACGAATATACTCAAACATCAATTTTGTGTTTTAGTCGTCGTACTCAGAAGTATCGTACAGCGTCTACATACAAGAGCAAACTTGGACAAGCTGAATTTCGACGCATGAATACTGAACATTTGTTTAGCAAAATCAAAATAGTTTGAAATCGTGGGATAGATAGTGTCAAGGGTAAGTGTATAGCTGTATGATTTAGGTATTCATAGCAAGAATGAGATTGAGAAGAAATCATCGGATGTAGTAGTGCTGTTATGCTTTAATGAAGCTAGGCAGCAGGTGTTGGGATGAAAATTTTAGTGATGGAACGGTAGTTACTACACTAACCAAATGAACAATAATTCCAGTGCATGACAGAGTGTCTGTTGGACTTCGTAGAAGTACATCATCTACATCAAACAAATACACGATACTGAATCATTCCATAGAACGCACTAGTACATCACCACTTCACTGCAGTTCTCTATCGAACATAAAGTCAAAAATGGTGAGTTCTCTATCGAACACAAAGTCAAAAATGGTGAGGTTGACTTAAAAATGAGAAATAATACTTTGATAGGATGGAGAACTTGGCCACAAACGCATTCGCATCCACAGATCTAGAACACCTGTGGTTTATGCTGAGAATACGGTAATTCTGTGAAGTATTTGTGTAGTGCAGCAAAGTCGTTGGTTCAAAGATTGATGCAGCGACCAGCATGCTGTGCGTATACACTACTGTGACTATTTAGACGATCGGTCGGTATTCATTATTCTGAACGACAATTATATTTGAATTAGGTTCTCGCCCCGATTTTCGCGTGCTAGACTAGAGTATATGAGACTAACGACATCAACTGCAACTACACTTACGGGATCTTGCTATGCTACTCGCGTGTACGACATCTACGACATGCGGTTGACGGATCGATCGAGCAGGAAAACCGTCTCGCCGTGTGTGTATTCCTATTGCTGCATACCAGGACTGTTGTATCGGACATTTCATTTGCATCTATCCCATGCTTCTCTTCTGGCATTGTTGTCATCTGGTACAGTTACATCAGTACTGGGAATACCGAAAATGAGGTTTAGAGTACCCCAACGAATTAATTGCGCGAGTGGTTCGGTCAACATCCAGTTCAATTGGTTGTACGCTGTTGTACGCTTAGAGAATGCGGTTATGCAATTGAGAATTTCGGTCTAACCTATTCCTGTGTGCTCGATAGCTTCTCCAGTCGAAATTTACACCGACTCATAGACGGTTTTGATACGTTTGACCCATTATAAAGAAGCATCATTATAGGACACAAACTTACGAATATACTCAAACATCAATTTTGTGTTTTAGTCGTCGTACTCAGAAGTATCGTACAGCGTCTACATACAAGAGCAAACTTGGACAAGCTGAATTTCGACGCATGAATACTGAACATTTGTTTAGCAAAATCAAAATAGTTTGAAATCGTGGGATAGATAGTGTCAAGGGTAAGTGTATAGCTGTATGATTTAGGTATTCATAGCAAGAATGAGATTGAGAAGAAATCATCGGATGTAGTAGTGCTGTTATGCTTTAATGAAGCTAGGCAGCAGGTGTTGGGATGAAAATTTTAGTGATGGAACGGTAGTTACTACACTAACCAAATGAACAATAATTCCAGTGCATGACAGAGTGTCTGTTGGACTTCGTAGAAGTACATCATCTACATCAAACAAATACACGATACTGAATCATTCCATAGAACGCACTAGTACATCACCACTTCACTGCAGTTCTCTATCGAACATAAAGTCAAAAATGGTGAGTTCTCTATCGAACACAAAGTCAAAAATGGTGAGGTTGACTTAAAAATGAGAAATAATACTTTGATAGGATGGAGAACTTGGCCACAAACGCATTCGCATCCACAGATCTAGAACACCTGTGGTTTATGCTGAGAATACGGTAATTCTGTGAAGTATTTGTGTAGTGCAGCAAAGTCGTTGGTTCAAAGATTGATGCAGCGACCAGCATGCTGTGCGTATACACTACTGTGACTATTTAGACGATCGGTCGGTATTCATTATTCTGAACGACAATTATATTTGAATTAGGTTCTCGCCCCGATTTTCGCGTGCTAGACTAGAGTATATGAGACTAACGACATCAACTGCAACTACACTTACGGGATCTTGCTATGCTACTCGCGTGTACGACATCTACGACATGCGGTTGACGGATCGATCGAGCAGGAAAACCGTCTCGCCGTGTGTGTATTCCTATTGCTGCATACCAGGACTGTTGTATCGGACATTTCATTTGCATCTATCCCATGCTTCTCTTCTGGCATTGTTGTCATCTGGTACAGTTACATCAGTACTGGGAATACCGAAAATGAGGTTTAGAGTACCCCAACGAATTAATTGCGCGAGTGGTTCGGTCAATATCCAGTTCAATTGGTTGTACGCTGTTGTACGCTTAGAGAATGCGGTTATGCAATTGAGAATTTCGGTCTAACCTATTCCTGTGTGCTCGATAGCTTCTCCAGTCGAAATTTACACCGACTCATAGACGGTTTTGATACGTTTGACCCATTATAAAGAAGCATCATTATAGGACACAAACTTACGAATATACTCAAACATCAATTTTGTGTTTTAGTCGTCGTACTCAGAAGTATCGTACAGCGTCTACATACAAGAGCAAACTTGGACAAGCTGAATTTCGACGCATGAATACTGAACATTTGTTTAGCAAAATCAAAATAGTTTGAAATCGTGGGATAGATAGTGTCAAGGGTAAGTGTATAGCTGTATGATTTAGGTATTCATAGCAAGAATGAGATTGAGAAGAAATCATCGGATGTAGTAGTGCTGTTATGCTTTAATGAAGCTAGGCAGCAGGTGTTGGGATGAAAATTTTAGTGATGGAACGGTAGTTACTACACTAACCAAATGAACAATAATTCCAGTGCATGACAGAGTGTCTGTTGGACTTCGTAGAAGTACATCATCTACATCAAACAAATACACGATACTGAATCATTCCATAGAACGCACTAGTACATTACTGTGATGGTGGTAAACCACATCATTCGTCAGCTCCTCCAACCCGCAGCCATGGTTGCTGGAGTTGACCCTGTTCAAACATAGTTAAGCAGATCATGACTACCATCGCGTTGCATCCTTTAGCTGTGTCAATAGAAGACGTCAAGAGTGCATCTGGTTGCACTTGAGTGCATGCAGTACGAGCTATAAGGGCGCTCCCTCTGGACTACCAAGTCGGCAGGAGGGTACACCCGCAAGTTAGAGTAGATAACTCACTTCGTTTTTACATCAAGAGCGGCAAGCAATACACAAAGACCTTTACCTGGAGTTCCAGCTCCCTATTTCGTTTTTAACACGTCACAAAGTTAACTTTAGTGTCAAGTCTAAACGATGAAGACTCGTAGTTGCCGATTGGGTTTTGACCACGGCACTTCTCGGAATCGATCGACTACCACTACTTCAACGAACTTAAACAGCAGAACAGTCTCAGTCGAGACCAACTCCCCTGCAATGGCGATGACCGCTTCGGCGATCATGCCTCCGATGGTGAGAGACATCTCTCACCCTGCACTAGTCAAATGACAACAAGAGCGACGAGAATACGTGGACGCCATTGAGGCGTGCTGTGCAGTGACTGGTGAGGATAAAACCAAGGCCCTAAGAAGCGTAAAGAACTCCTTCGATACCCGCCTTCTCGAGTCACTGTGTAACTATGAATGGGGAAACACAGTCGACTTAGTGACGGAGGAGCGTATCATTCGCGAATTGAACAAGATCGTAGGAAGCGCCATGAATGACCAAATTGTCGACATTGACGAACTATTCAACGATAAATTGAAGATTAATTTACGAGAGCGTGACGTCAAGGCCCGGGTACTAAAATATTTCATGTTGTGCGAAGAAATCATTTTGCACAATGGTTTGATAAGCACTTTTTCTACGTCGACGGGAAGTAAAGAGAAGTGCAAACTATTGAAAAATCATCTCGGCCCTGTAGCTCTACGCGATTCAATTGATGCTCACCAACGCATTGTCGATAGCTCGTCGAAGAATGATGAGCAGAAGCTGTATCACCTGGTCAAGGAAAACGCTTTAGAGCAGGAGAAGGTTTTTTCCTTACTTACTAAAAGGTAGCAGCAGCAAATCGATTTGGCAACTAAGGGCGAAAAACCAAAACAAAGCCAAGAAAAACGTCTGCGTAGAGGTGGAATCGGAACCAGTCGTGGCCATGAGTCGGGTCATGAGTCCGGTGCAAATCGCAATACTAAAGGAACAAATCTCTCAGTCGGTGGTAGAACAAATCGCACTGTCACTGCATCCGGAATCGGTTCAAACCATGTGATAAAGAGCAATCCACGGTCGGGCTGCTTTTATGGTCACAAAGACCCTTGGCTCAGTGAATGCCCTGCCATTGACGAGACTGAAAAAGAGGCAATCCTAGCCAAGCGTAAGAACAAAAATGCTGCAAGTACTAGTGTCAGCGACAAGCGCTTCCGAGTCAAGCGGGTTGAGTCTAGCACAATTTACAACGGTAACGGAAAACCAACTGTGATACTCAATGGAGTGCTTGAGCTGCCATATTGCGCAGATAGCGGCTCAGATTTCAACATGGTATCTCGACGTCATGTTGACCGACTTTCTCAGCTAGACAATAGTGTTCAACTTATGCGACTGACTGAACCTGTTGAATCACAGGCGGTTGGAGGTACACTACTGGTATTCACGCATGTCATCGATGTCAACATCACTTTGAACACTGCAGCAGGGCCCATCCGATGTCAAGACGCTAAGCGCTGTCTTATCGTTAAGTCGGAAGAAGAAGAGTTTTTGGTAGGCAAAATACTTCTCGCAGAGCTCGTCATAGACATTGACCGCCAGCTCGAATTTCTTGCGTCACGTGGAGATGATGATGAGACGTTCGACGACCCAGAGGGGGTGCCGGTTTGCACACCAGTCTCAGATGAGATTGTGATGAACGTGGTAGATGCTTTAGTTCATAATGCCGTCGGACGTGGTGTTATTGACGACTACATCATGTCCAGACTATACACAACATTACGTCGGTTTGGAGGGGGAGGGTGGAGGCTAGAATTAGGGAATGACCCCCCCGGCTAGCGTTCCTCCACTAAAACCCCGACTAAGAATGCGGCACCATACCTGTGCAAACTTCGCCAATACAGTCCGGAAAATTTGAATTTTTCTAGAAGCTTTTAACAAGAAGCTTGTAGAACTGGGGTGAGTATACGAGAACAGAGAGAGTCGGTGGGACTGTCCAGCTCTCCCTGTAAAGAAATCAAGCAACAATGACTATCGTCAAACCGTGGACTATCGACCGGCTAACGTACTCACAGAACCAATCGCTGGGGGTAATGCCCAGCATTGAAGTAGCATTAGAGCACTGTCGAGGAAAAACATTTTACGCATTGTTTGATTTTTTGGAGGGTTTCTGGCAGCTTCCGTTGCACGAGAGCTGCCGTGAGTTTCTGTCGTACATGACCGACAAAGATGTCTTCACACCGACCAGAGTTCCTCAAGGAAGTACCGACGCGGCTTTGCATTTTCAGTCAACTGTGGAGATGGTATTAGGAGATTTGGTGGGCAAGTGTGTCATTGTATGGATCGACGATCTCTTAGTTTTTGCGGATACTGCTGACCAATTAGTGGATTCGATCGATGCTATTCTCCAAAAGTTGGATGAACATGGATTTATTCTCAATCCAAAGAATGTTCTCTCTTCCTGACCGAGGTTCGTTGGTGCGGCCGCATTATTAACAAGGACGGGATCGGCCATGATCCCACTCGCATCCAGGCATTGCGAGATATGCCATCGCCCACCACAGCCGCTGAACTTCAACAGTTTCTTTGCGCGAGCAATTGGATGAGGGCTGGGCTCGTCGACTACTCCCGTGTCGCGAGACCGCTGCAGGAACGCCTAGATATTGCGTTGGCTGGTACTCAAAAGACTAAGAGAGCAGTAGCAGGGATTCAATTTGAATTGGCACAGGATGAATTGAGCAGCTTTGCAGCAGTGAAAGACTTGTTGGCAAATTCCGCAATATTAGCATACCCCGACGCATCTAAGCAGATGATTGTGATGTCAGACGCATCAGATGTCGGGTGGGGGATAGTGATCTCCCAAGTAAAGCAGTGGAACCCGGATACTGCGATCCATGAACAAGACCATGAATTACTCGTTTGTATGGATGGCAGCTTCACTGGGTCTGCGCTCAACTGGAGCGTCATAGAAAAAGAGTCGTTCCCGATTGTTCATGCTTGTGAGCGTCTAGAGTACTTACTACTACGACGACAAGGCTTCATACTGTACTGTGATCATCGAAATATTGTTTATCTGTTCGCTCCCGGGAAATAACTGAAGAAGCATGCTAGGGGAAAATTCTTACGATGGTCCACGAAGCCCTTGAAGTTCTGGTACTCAATTGAGCATATCGAGGGTGTCCATAACGTGTGGACCGATCTTATTTCGAGGTGGGGAGGCAAAACCGCTACCCACGGCAAGAATCCATTCCGCCAAGCGCGTCATACGGCACAAACGGAAGTGTAGTGACGCTGGTAAAACCATTGGAGACTCGAATAATATGGTTACACCACTAAGACCACTGGATCAAGACGGTTTCGTGTGGTCTACTATGGATGAAATTAGCACCTTGCAAGCACAATACGAAGTTCCACAGCATGCAGCCCTCAAAAGAGATGACTTGTGGCGAGTGAATGATTTGATCTGGATCCCTTCGGAAGGTGCTGACTTGGTCCAACGACTGATGATTATCGCTCACTGTGGTCGACATGGGCACAACGGCATGAACGTAATGGAAATCAACATTCACAGAGTGTTCGTTATTGACAGTCTCAGTGGGATTGTGCGCGATTTCTGTAAGAAATGCCTACTCTGCCTGCACGTGAAGGGAGGGGTAGTGATTCCTCGCCCATACAGTGAGACGCATTATACTTTTGAACGAAACCCAACTTTGTACTTGGATTTCCTAACTTTGGGAGATTCCTTTGGCACTTCTCGCTACGTGCTCGTCATGAAGGATGAGGCTACTCATTTTATTGATCTGGTGGCTTGGGACAGCCCCAAGTCAGAGGTGGCCGTTGCCGCCATACTAGACTGGTACAGACGCTTTGGTGTACCTAATGCATGGGTCAGTGACTCGGGGTCACACTTAAAAAACAAGGTGATCGCCAAATTAAACTGTCACTTAAAAGGACGACATGAATTTGTTCTAGCCTACTCTCCGTGGAAAAATGGATCAGTGGAAAGAGTGAATCGTGACATTTTGCAATTACTAAAGGCATTAGCCCTGGAATTTAAAGTCAGTGTGCACGACTAGCCCTACTTGCTACCACTAGTATAGTCTAGCATTAATCATTCCCCAGTAGCTTCGCTTGCCAACCGAGCCCCAATTGAACTATTTACGGGACTACCATGTCCTTGCACCCCGGATACTCTATTTTCCGGGAGGGAAGGGGCGCGTAGCTACGCTGGAGCAGTTAAAACAAGTACCGAACAGTGACTCGCTACACTTCAAGAATCTATCAAAAAATGCACAAGGCTGTGAAAGCAGAACGCACTCTCCAGTCTCGACGCTATCGGTCACGCCCGCACTACGAGCAAGCTGTGAACTTTTCGGTTGGCGATTACGTGCTTCGATCACGTGTCGACGAAAAATTACACGCCAATAAGTTGCGTGTGATGTGGGTTGGACCTTATCGTGTGTTTGGAAGTGCGGAGTACTACTTTACGATCGAACATTTAGAATGGAAGTACAATAGATGTACACCCATCGCGTTTCAAGTTGTACGCTGATGATACACTCAACGTAAGTGCAGAGCTACTCAACCACATTGCTTCTCAAGGTACACTGCTTGCTGTAGAAGCGATTGCGGATCATCGTTTCAATGATGACATGCAAGCATACGAGGTTAAAGTCGCCTGGCAAGGTTTGGAAACTATAGAAGACTCGTGGGAACCCCTGAAGACTATCAAAGAGGATGTGCCACAACTACTTCAAGACTACGCTGTTCAGACCGAAGACAACATTTTCCAGCTTGCTGCAACTACGTCTACCTAATGAAACCCATACTGACACTCACAGCAACGCAGAAGGCAAGCAAGAGCATAATCCTATCAACCGTCATGATGACTTGTAGGGGGTTTGTGGTATCCCAAGTGCATTCAAGCCTCACCGCAATAGGATCACATTAACCAGAAGTGGTTTCATATCGCTATGCAAATTGGTTAATTGGAATGAACTGGGGACAATGTAATGACGAGTCGAAATTTTCGAGGACGTTTATTGGTCAAAACTCGGATTAGCGATCAGCGATTGGATAGAATCGACGTGGTGGGATTTGATGCAAATCCTCAGGATCTCAACCTGTAACACTTCAACGCATTGAAGTTGGTGGACTGACTACGCACGACATGCGACGTGACATCTCATTCTGGACAAAATCAGCAAATGACAAAGGGCATAAAGATGTGACTGCGGAGTTGAAAAGTTTGGGGGGCAGTGTGATGGTCGTAAACCTCATCATTCTTCAGCTCCTCCAACCCGCAGCCATGGTTGCTGGAGTAGACCCTGTTCAAACATAGTTAAGCAGATCATGACTACCATCGCGTTGCATCCTTCAGCTGTGTCAGTAGAAGACGTCAAGAGTGCATCTGGTTGCACTTGAGTGCATGCAGTACGAGCTACAAGGGCGCTCCCCCTGGACTACCAAGTCGGCAGGAGGGTACACCCGCAAGTTAGAGTAGATAACTCACTTCGTTTTTACATCAAGAGCGGCAAGCAATACACAAAGACCTTTACCTGGAGTTCCAGCTCCCTATTTCGTTTTTAACACGTCACAAAGACCACTTCACTGCAGTTTTCTATCGAACATAAAGTCAAAAATGGTGAGGTTGACTTAAAAAATGAGAAATAATACTTTGATAGGATGGAGAACTTGGCCACAAACGCATTCGCATCCACAGATCTAGAACACCTGTGGTTTATGCTGAGAATACGGTAATTCTGTGAAGTATTTGTGTAGTGCAGCAAAGTCGTTGGTTCAAAGATTGACGCAGCGACCAGCATGCTGTGCGTATACACTACTGTGACTATTTAGACGATCGGTCGGTATTCATTATTCTGAACGACAATTATATTTGAATTAGGTTCTCGCCCCGATTTTCGCGTGCTAGACTAGAGTGGATGAGACTAACGACATCAACTGCAACTACACTTACGGGATCTTACTATGCTACTCGCATGTTTTGTTTTATTGCGGTTTAGACAGCTAACTACACCCGATACTGCGCGCTGCTGCAGCCTCGCCTACGAAGTAAACCCTCTTCAGAGGCTAGTTCTCGGTAGTAGCCCATACACGGTACATTCCCCGGCAGTACCTCCGAGTTTGAATGCCCCCATAAGTATTGCATAAAAACCAAATGAACAGATATAAAAATCCCCGGTATCACTCTCCACTTTGCCGTTGGTTCTCCAGTACGTGTTTGCTGCCAGAATGCCATTGCTTGCTTCGATCTTGAATCCAACTTTGCCGATCTAGCTGTTGTTGAGTAAGCCGCACCCGATGTTGCTGTGCCCACTGCATTCGTCGGCACGTGATTCTCGCGTTAACATCATGCAAGAGGGTAGCCAATTCGCCATGTCTACCCGAAGCTCGGTTGCACGTTTAATTCCTATACTCCTGGAGTGTGGTCCAAATACCGTGAAATAGTGTGGCATGTAATTGATTGGCCATCTCCATATTGTATGACACAGCTTCCGACCAGTTTGCGCTTAGGCGAGTCATAGACGGATACCTCCTCCAGCCCTTAGGCGCAGTATATATTTCAAGTCCGAAGTGGTCTATCGGTTGGCGTACTTGAGGCCACCAGGTAGGATACTGAAATGTGTCATTACCATACCTGTATCAGTCGAATATCGGGTGATAGGGCACCCCGCCCTCTTGTTCTGCGTCATGATAAGTCTCAATAAGCCATGATTCAGAAAAATGCGTTCGCAGAGTTTGTAACCAGTACGCTATCACAGCGTTCGCTATCCCATTCGCATTTGGTCCATGGGTGAGCACA
The DNA here is from genome assembly GCA_008079305.1 of Phytophthora palmivora. Classification (NCBI taxonomy): domain Eukaryota; phylum Oomycota; class Peronosporomycetes; order Peronosporales; family Peronosporaceae; genus Phytophthora; species Phytophthora palmivora. Next base: position 16,713 of record VOQZ01000843.1, on the reverse strand, counting down.
CCAGTTAGAATAGTAACTTCGTTGTACTTGAATACATCGTGGATTGAGTAGTCGAATTGCTGCATAATAAAGGGCTCAGTCCGCATTTTCAAAGCCCTTGCCGGTATTTTTACAATCCACGAACAGCCTAATGCCTCCAATAGCATATGCCCGTGTGAGCCGTAGTAGGTACTAATCCAATAGATGGGAGGTGTATCCGATAGGAGCTACCTTTCATAGCAATGTTGAAATCGAACCCACCAGACTTCTGAGCGAGGTTGGTACACGTCGTCAAGCCACCACGTGGACACTGTCATCGGCTGCGCTAAATGCATCAAACCTGGAAACTGGTCATAGGACATACCCGCTTGGAATGTTACAGCCTCCCATCCAGGGATCCACTGGGCAATAAATGCGTTATATAGACCCACTTTAACATGAAACTGGTGAACGGCTTCCATGAGCTTGGCATACAACATACATCTCGCCAGTATCCGCCGAGACCTCCCAAGCTCGCTGTCAAGAATGTTTAAGAAACCTCGGTCACAGCACAATTCACTGGGGTCGCCCAACTAGTCAAGCCATTGAGCATTTACCCATAACTCATTGGAAGTGTGCACCATAGGTAACCACAACACTTTGTGCGCTTCTTTGAGCACCCGCGTACTACGCTGCTGTAATGTTGTAGTCAGGCTAATTTTGTGAGCGATAACAGGAATGAAAATACACTGGTCCGGATACCAATATTTACTATCGATGGCGTGGTATAGCGTACTCGTCATTTCGTGCAGCACCTCTGTATTTTCACATTGCACTTCAGTCAGTCCAAAACGATGGTCCTGGGTGCCTGTAATATCACCATCACAGACGACACAATCTTTAGACCACCGAGGGTCATACATATGTTTGATAGCATTGGTATGACGCACATTTGATCGGGCCCTCCTATAGAATTGATGCAGCTAATCAGCCCACCTCGCTCTTTAAATCGTCTTAATTTCATCAATTGCAAGGGTGTGCCGATTCTCATTCATCAACAATAGATGGCGTAGCTAGCGCCTGCGTTGGTCATCATGTACTCGTGCCTGAAGATAGTGTAAGGTATTGCCAAAGTCGTATGTACGACATCTACGACTTGCGGTTGACGGATCGATCGAGCAGGAAAACCGTCTCGCCGTGTGTGTATTCCTATTGCTACATACCAGGACTGTTGTATCGGACATTTCATTTGCATCTATCCCATGCTTCTCTTCTGGCATTGTTGTCATCTGGTACAGTTACATCAGTACTGGGAATACCGAAAATGAGGTTTAGAGTACCCCAACGAATTAATTGCGCGAGTGGTTCGGTCAACAATACATGTATAGGAGCAATTTATTGTTAATTAGTATTTGTATTACAGGCCAAATGACTTAATTAACTATAAATAAATGTGACGAGGCGGGTGAACGCCTGAATCGTCCAGGTGTATAGTACGCGTTCCAGATGGGAACTCCGCTTGGGGTATTCCAACCAGAACAGCCTCGGTTAAATTACTTCAACCGAGGTGGCGTGTGGCCTTGTGTCAATCCCTGTAGGTTCGTTTGTCTTCGTAACCAGGGAAATGCACCTCGGGTGAGTTGTCTTCTAGATGTAGGTCTTGGTTGTAGGTCCGAACGTAACCTCTTAATACGTAGCATCCACAGCAGTTAACCAGATATAAACAATAAACAACTAATCAGAGTTATATACAATATGCAGCCTCTCCTTATTCTTTCGGACCGTGGAAAGGTCGGTCACTTCACTAGTCGACTGGTCGCAATTCCGGGATACTAGTCAATCCCGACCGACCTTCTTCTAAACGCGCACCACTCCCAAGATAGGAGAAATTAATGTAAGCAATACAATCCCTTCACTCAACAGTACTTTCGTTCAAGCTCTTACGTTGAGACTGATACAACAACGCAAAAGGTAATCGGTTGAGAATATGAAATGCGGGACCCCTTTCGGAGAGACAACCGCAACTAAGATATGGAATGGGCGGTTCACTCCGAGGGATAGGTAAGTCACACCCGGTCCCCAACCCAATGTGGCCTAGAATACTTACGAGAGCTCCACGTTGGATGCCTTACCACACGTGCCTTCACACCACACCTAACCGGGCCTCCTGGTATACTTCTTCAGGCAGGTTTGTCCGGGTCGCTTGTGGGTTTTTCGGTAAACGAACTCTGATTATATTTTATCTGTCCTATCTGTGGTTTCACTGTAATGCGTGCATGCACACTTTAGATTTACTTTCAGTATACTTTCGCTTGCGTCATCATTGATGAGTATTTTCACATTCAGTGTGTCTTCGTCTGCGTCATCATTGATGTGTGGTTGCTTGACCTTGGGATCTGCCAACTCTTGGTTCTGGCTGACTGATGGTTCTTCTTGGCTGTTCTTCAATACTTCCTTGCACAGACACCAGATCTTCGTCGCCTGACTTGGTGTAGCTATGATGAGTCCAGACATCTTCGTTCAGACTTCATCTCTCTCTTGGACCATCTTGGCCTTACGCTTGGTGACAGTGGTGTTTGGTGATCTTCAATGGGGACTTATTGTCTTCATGTACTCGTATGAGTGTGAGGCCATGTGAAGACTAGGTGGCTCGGCCAACTATACTTGGCTGAGAGCTCTTCCGCGTCTTTTGAGCATAACCTGTCGTCGGGAACTTGGTACCATCCAGACTCCTTCGTCTGGGTTCTCTTACATTTGGAATACCTGGGCCCTCCATGGCCTTCCCACATTCCAATCACTTTCCATAACCCATTCGCCATCCACTTGTCGCACGAACCTGGCCTTCTGATCCACCAATCAGGACCCGTTTGGGCGGGACTCGGAAAAATCCAGAGTCGCATCGTGTCAACCGCCCCTCTGGTCTTGATCCATCATTTAGCCAATCGCCGAACTGGTTGATCATAAACAGACAGCACGCCAAACGCAGGTCCGGCCGGAGATTAAAGTTCGCCGTGGATCTTGCTGGTACTCCTTCCCACTCTGGCGTCACTTCTCTGCACCCTTTCGCAGCCAACTCACTTTCCTTCAGTCACTCGGTTAGATCCGAGGTCAAGCACCGTTCGCTCACAGCAACGTCCTCACTCGAGAACAAACATCATGGCGTCTACATCGTCCAGTAACCCGCCACTAATCCGGTACAACTCCCGCCTGCGGACACCTCAGTGGAGGAAACCAGGGCGGGGGCGGGTAACGGCGGCGACATACCACACGATAGCGACGTCCCCGCACAAGAAGGCCGTGACTCCAACGTCGACAACAACGACAACAACACTAGCAGCTTGGGGAAAGATGCAAAGGTCGACAACTCGGATGCTGCCGGCGCTACGCCCCGTGACATCCAAGAATCCTCTAAGCAACCTTCCCATGACAGTCAGTCGAAGGGGAATGACGTTCCCCGGCTCAAGACACTCCTGGGGCTTCGTCGGAACAACTCGACCGATCGGCGGACTGATTACGTTAGTCCAGTCACTCAAGCTCGCTATGACTAGCATCTTGCCCAAAGACGGGAGCAGTACTGTTGATGGCGGTGAGAAGACACCTTCTTGCTATGTGCTACCCACTCCGTGAGGTTTGTGTGAAACACTTTCCTGGTCGGCGTTCCTGCTCACCCGGCTGTATATCGGGCAGGGGCCTATGTCCAAGACGGGTACGGTGGCACCGAAGCAATGATGGTCTTTGATGGATTAACCAACCAAGACCTGGATGATCTCGGCAGGATGCTTGGTAATCACGTGGAAGTCCGCGAGATGACCCTCCGTCCATATATGGAGCGTGAACCCCCGTCAGTGGTCAACCTGGAAATCACTCTCAATTCGCTCTCTATGCGTCGGGAGATGGCATCAATCCTGACGCAGTTTCCGCTCGGGCGCTTTGCGGAGCGGTTATTTTATACTGTCTCCCTGTTACACCGCGTCCTCGAGTACCATCGGAGCCAAGTTTCTACCCAGAGTTCGGGTGGAGTCACCATTCAAGACACCGCCCTCAGATCTAAATATGACAATCTGTGTCGCGAGTTCGGTTTCTTGTAGAAGTATCGGGAACAGGAGGCAGCCGCTGACCGGACTGAGATGGAAACCATCAAGGCTAATCTGGAAAGCGATTTTGGCAGCATGGCCGAGGAACGCGCTGCGTTGGAGTCCCGACTGAATGACCGCATCCAAAAACTGGAAGGTCAGTTGGAGGACGCCAACAGGGCCATTAGCCTGTTGAAACAAGAAAATCGAAGCGCCCTGGACGCCGATAGATTGATGACGTTCCTGAATGATCACGGTAACAACATTCGTGGTCGTTGGCCTCGTCTTCGACATCTACTTCGACACTTCCAGAAGAGAACGACTCCTCCGGCTTCCTGGAGGATTTGGGTCACAGTGGAGGCCGTGGATAAGCCTTTCCGGATGGTTCCTCCGTACCCAGGACCACTTCGGTCTGATAGTGAAGCAAGCGGCGATGAGGGGGCTCCAAGTGGAGATAACTTTGAGCAAGAGGAGAAGTCCGAGGATCGTCCTCCACCAGCTGAAAATTCGCTTTCATCCGATGCCAAGGGCACCCCATCCAAGTCGGAATCAAAGTTTCCGTCTAAGTCGCAATCTCCATCTAAACAACCGGCAAAGGGTCCTGTCAAGCAATCGCATCCGACGTCTCAACTGATGCGTTTGACATCTATGAAGTCTCAGGATGGGGACATTGAAGTGCAGTCCCGTCCGTCTACTCACCCGGAGTCAGACAAGCGAGCTCTCCCACACGACGGGCATCTCAAGCACAGTACCAAGAGCATCGCTGGACGTCTCCCAGACTTCGTCGCTTGGAGTGATCTCCGCAAGGATGTACTCCTTACCATGCAGATGAGCTTCAGGTATGCCCTCTCTGTCGAGATGATGGGTGAAGACAAGATGGCTCATCACCGATTCCCGGAAACATCGCTGGTAGAGAAGCTCATCCAGATGATGTATCAACGTTGCCTGGACGAGACCAAGTGGACAAAGTACGTCCCGGAGTATTACTACACGTAGGCCGAAGTGATATTGAGGGATCGATTGGCTCGTGGCGTATATCCTCCGGAATGGCCAGAGCTCTGTGACGTCATGAAAGACTCTTTGAATGCTCACGAGACCATTGAGATCGAAGGCTCGGATGAGAAGGATGATCCAGATGATGAGGACTATGTGGACGACGCGGACGCTGATAGTGATACTCTGAGCAGGACGTCAGCTACAGGCAGGAAGCTATTGTCCTCCTTCGGGCCTTCGGACGAGGACGACGAAACACCCAAGCCTAAGACCAAGTCTTCATCCAAACGGGCTCGATCTTTGTCTGCTAGCTCTTCTGACGTCAGCACCGACTACAGCAGCAAGCCTCCACGTACTCCTTCCAAACGTCTATGTTCTTCTCAGTCCGGGAGTTCTGCCAAGTCCAAGCGGTCTCGCTCTGGTTCTGATAGGACCAAATCTCCCCTGGCTATGAAGAAATATCTAGCGTTAACTAAGTCTGAGCTGGCAGAGATCGAGATTCCTACTCGCGGTGTCGTCTCTTGGCATCGTCGTGGCATTCGCACTCGACTCTCTCAGGTCAAAGATGTCGCTGAAAAACAGACCCCTGTTTTGTTTTACTACGCTCCCCGGATGACTGAGATTGTGTACCTGAAAGATAGATGGATGCATATGGAGAAATCATACCGGAAATTGATGTCTACGAAACCTTGGAAAGAAATGTACTTCAATCGAGTGAAGCCTCTGTACTTCCACGAGCGTAAGAAGTTGGCTCCGGTCGCCACCCGTCTCCTGGATGAACACGTAGCGTACATGCGCAAGCATGCACGTGCCTTCTACGAGATCCTACACTGGTTCACAATGAAACCCAAACCTGGGAGATACGAGGATTGTGATGACCCTTCGCTTTACGATAAGTCCGCGACACTCCATCGGGAACGATCCAAGCGTCGCGAAGCGGTCGGCCGTCCACGCCAGGGGAGATTTGGTCCTATCGGAACCAGAGCGAGACCGCTTGGACTTGGCAGAACTCCCGGACTGAGAACAACGTAGACGTTTGGAAGGAGTACGTGGAGGCTTGCTGCTGTAGCCTGTGTCTTTCACCTTGAGCTTCACCCTGAAATCTTCTCGCACTTCGACAATCCTGAACGGACCATGTCAAAGGTGAGCCAATTTGCGACTTAGTCCTGGCTGGATTTTCGGAATGTATAGCCACACAGCATCTCCGACGGCGTAACCCGTCTTAATTCGTTCGGGCAGTTCTTTCCACTTCTGAGTCTGGAATGCGGCTCTCTCGCTTGGCTTTCCGCTGCAGATCTTCGGCACAAGCCTGTGCATATCCGTAATCTCGTTGAATCTTTCTCTGCTACTCGTACGTCGTTCACTCTGGAACGCTGGATGGTTTGGGCCACAGCACAGCTAGGATCGTACTTTGAGCGTCCCGCCCGTGAACTAAATAGAAGGGCGTATCCAGACGAGTTGCATCGAAATAAGTATTTAACGCGAACATCAAGCGTTCTGCATGATCATCCCTATCTGATTGGTCTGCTTCTGCCACGTACGCCCGGACACTTCGTATAACCGTCTGAACTGAGCGCTCCTGTTGACCGTTAGCCTGTGGCTGGTATCCCAAAGTAGCGCGTTGTTTGCTCCCAAGCAAGTCTCGAAAACGCTTGAAAACTTCGCTCTTAAATCTGGGATCCTGATCGTGGCGAATCATAGAGCTTGCACCGAATCTCTGAAAGACGCGTTCTTCGTATGTGTCGCGAAGTCGGTGAAACTTTGATCGCGGAGCAGGTGGCGTATAGTGAACCCGGTTATATGACTACTGAAAGGATTTCAGAGTCGTACAACGTAGGTGGGCGTGTGGTACCTTGTGGTATCCCTGTGGGTTCGTTGTCTTGGGAATATGACCCTCGCCGGAGTCTAAAGTTCAAAGTGAAGAGAAGTTGTGTTCCCTTGGAGTCTGGTGTCGGAATTCAAGAGGTCCTTCCAGGAGCGTTTGGGAGTTGGAGTCTCTGGAAACCAGTAGGTTACCAGAAAGTTGGTGGTCGGAAAGAGGTTAATATACCAGAGAGAGTCTGATATCGGTATCTGGATATCGCAAATCCAGAACCGGTATACTGACTTTCAGAGATAAACAAACAAATATGCAGAGTTCAGGAATATACAGATATATACAGCCGTTCTTATTCTTTCTGGGCCCTTGAACGGTGGGCTAATACTCCAGGTCAACTAGGGACTCGTTACCAGACACCTGGTCTGTCTGGTATCCCTTTCACGTTCGCGCACCACCCTCTAATATAGAGGGAAATATAAACCAATACAATCAGCTATATATAACAGTCTACCTTGCACCTGGAAACGACTGTCTAGTTTCCAGAGCCTGTCCAAACGAGCAATATGAAATGGGCTACCGCTAGAGACAAAACAAACGACCCAACTAGGATATGGAATAGGCGGGTCCTCTCAGGTCTCTACGTTACCTGATCTCCACCTAAGGGGACTGAATTTGGTGGAGATCACACGGCGTACGTCCTTTACGCAGTGGCTTGGATACCTCTCAAGCGGACTTGTGCAGTAGCAAGCAAATTGAACTCTGTTTATCGTTTTATCTTTCTCATAACTCTCATATATCTCTGGTAACTCTCTTCTTCTTGTCGTCCTTGGTGTCCTTCATGCATTCAGTCTTCATATCTCAGGTACACTTGGTTCTTGTATGCATCAGGTATCTTGACTTGGTTTCAGTATACAGTCAGTTCAGCAGATCTCGATGAGTTGACAGGTAGAGGCGTCATCACGGGGGATGTGCAGGGCAGTCATCACTTGATTGCGTGACCTAAACTTGGTTTCAGTATGGTCAGTGCAGCCGATCCCGATGGGCTGATGGGTAGAGACGTCGTTACAGGGGATGTGCAGGTCACACATCACTTGATTGCGTTACTTGAACTTGGGTTCACTTGGTTTCAGTATGGTCTTGAATCTTCGTTGATTTCCGAGTCTGGTATCCGGGTTTTCAGAGTCTGAAACCACTTTGGTTTTCAGAGTCTTGGTCATAGAGTGTGGAATACCAGAGTCTTGAACGGAATAACATAGTACGGAGCACCAATGCTTCAACGTACACGAAGTTCTTGAGGGTTGCGCGGGTGCGCGGCGTCCGGCGCGCGATACTTGGTCTCTGCGGGTAAGTAGTGTAGATCCTTGAACCATCATCGTCGCGCTGGACGGTAACGGGATGAGGTCTCTCAGAGATACGTTCTTCTGAGAGACTTTCCGCCAGGAATTAGGCACTCATCGTCGGGGAAAGTCCGGTGACCAGACAGAGTGCATTTGACCTTCAGAGTTGTGCACACTCTGAAGTACACTTCTGGTCCATTGGGCCCCTTTACAGTCAGGCGAAGGTTCGTCTAAAATCTTCCACAGATGTCGCACGGGTGCAGCCGTGTCCCAGGCTCCCCCTCTCTCATAACCCATATTATAACCAATCACATCGTAACGTAATATCCACCTGTCGCTCGAAAATCGGAAATAGCATCATGTCAACCGCCCCTCCTGGTCACGATCCGTCAGTGCGGAACTTTCTCCAAGCTGTGTATCATGGCCAGGTCTATCAGACATTCTGATGAACGGTTTTTAGAGCGTAGTGTAGCAGCAACCCTTTGTCATTTGCCTGGTTTTCAGAGCCTCTGGCGCCCTGTTCCCCAGTCTGATTCTTCTCTCAGACTCAGAAATTTGAACTTGGCTCGCCCAACGGGCGGTCATATTCCAATCCACTTTCTCACTCACATGTCGGAGGAAACAAGCACGTCTTCAAACACGAACACCTCGTCGAGTGGCCCGGCAGGCGACGCCACAGGCACAGGTCCTGCTACGGCTTCTGTCAGCACGGTGCAGGGTGGTGACGTCGGTTCAGCCGCGTTGCCTGGTGGCAGCTCAAACGCCCCAGCCCATACAACAAAGTCCGGAACTCTCCCGGTCGAAGGTCATGTCAGGGACCTCCCTGATGGCAGCGCGAACTCGGCTGACTCTTCACCAAAGGCTACTCCACGTAATCTAGGCTCTGCATTCTCGGAAGACGCCCCTGGTGTCTTCAAAACGCGAGCTTTTGGTGTACCTCGACTGTTGTCTACCGAGGAAGTCGACCGACTCTTCCATCAAGGTCTGATAACGAGCGAAAGCGCTGCAGTCGTTACACTGGGAGATTCTGAGGTCCCTCAGAATTACATCACGCCTAACATCGAGCCTGAGGGACGTGCCTTCCTGATAAGTGTACCAGCACGAGCTGAGGACTTCCAGAGAGGCCGTCACATTGCGAATGCATATGGCGGTCCTTGTGTGCTCGTAGGGTACGAGACACTTACCGACGAAGACCTTCAGGAGTTGGAGCGTGTGATCCCAAGCTTCGATCCCCATGAGACCATAACACCTCGTGCCCAGACTCCCAATGTACCTACTCTGGATGCTCTGGCTTCGTCAGTGGAAGTTCGCCGCGAGTTGGCGTCTCTGCTGTCTCATGTTCCTCATACACGGCTTGCTGAAAGGGTCTTTCGGACGGCTGGCTACTTGAAACTGATGACTGCAGCCCATCGGCGTCTTCGGGAGCGCGTCGGCTCTCAGAACGGTGTTGCCCTGATAGATGCTGCGGCGGCTCGGTCGGAGTGTGAAGAGATCAAGCGCGAATGGGTGCTGAACTGTCAATACTGGAAGCACGAACTTCAGGTTGCTCAGCAGGACGCTGGTGTCGTGGAGGAGCGTATGTCTTCGGAGATTCGAGACCTCAAGGCCCATTATCAAGACCAAGTGGAAGCTCTGAGGGCGGACAAGGCAGCTCTGAAATCCCAGATTGCCGATCTCCAAGCCCAAGTCTCTATTCTGAGGTCTCGTCCCGACGTCAAACCGACGGATCCATGGGGGTTTTCGGAGTTCTTGCAAGAGAACTCTGAGATCTCGGGCAATTGGAATCGCCTACACGATCTCTTGGTGTCATATCAGGAGGACACTATTGTTCCAGATCACTGGACAACTATCATCAACGTGACAGCTCTGGACGAGCGAAAGAAGCCTGTTCCTGAATTCAAAAAACGTCTTTCCGAAGAGCGAGCTCGTCGAACGGCCAAGGAGGCTGCAAAAAATACCAGAGTTCTGGATCTCACTCGTTCGGATACTGGTGTTCCTGATTCACAGTCCAAGAGTCCCAGTATCTCGTGTACTCCTCGAAATCTCCGGTTCAGACGTTATCACCTAAGTGGCCGCTCACGTCAGACTTCAAGAATCTCAAGCGTCGTCCCCCTGGACACCAGCCTGTTGAAGACTCCGTACTTTCGGCGAATGCCAGTACCACGGTGGCCAAGTCTGAAGTATACAAGAAGCTTCCTGGAGATGTGGTCTGGAAAGAAGTTCGTCCTGACCTTCGTCAAGCTTTGTTGTCTGGCGTCGCTTATGACAAGGCCATGGAATGGTTAGCGTCGGACAAAGAGGCTCATAGTCTCTTCAGTAGTCCGGTTCTTGTCCAGATGTTGGTGAGTGTGATTTTCTCGCGTCACTTGGATTCCACCCTTGGACCAAATACGTTCCGGAAGTATACTATCAGATGGCTGACGAAGTGGTGGATCGTCATATCTCGGCTGGTACCAAACCCGCTGCTTGGGGTGATCTGGATGGTCACGTCAATTATCCTGAGAGCGACGTCGAATCTTCAGTCGACAACCCCAAAGAGGATCCTGACTACAAAGATAGTGGTATCGTCGACTCTGAGGACGATGACGACAATTCTGGGAGTGACACGTCCAAGAGCAAAAAGTCTGGAGATGACAAGTCAGGAGTCAAGAAGTCTGGGAGCAAGAAGTCTAAAAAGAAACAGTCTGATGACCATTCACGTTCTGGCTCCAAGCGTCCTCGTGAATCTGAAGACGACTCCGACTCTGACGATGGACCAATCGTCCCCACCCAGAAGTCTAAGAGAAGCCGTGCGTCTGTGGTTGCCCACACCAGTCCCAAGTCTCATCCGAAATCCGCCAGCGGAAGTGGATCGAAGTCTAAGGTTTCTTCTGGAAAATCACGAGGTCTGGTGTCCAAACCCTACAAGTCGCTGTCAGTTAGGGAGCTCCAGGTGGTGGAGACACCAAATCGTGATGACTCCTCCTGGTTGTACTATGGTATCAGAGTACAACGCGTGAGTTCTACCAAGACTTCGACAGTCCAAACGTTGGGTTTTCCGGATTATGAGGTCCATAAACACTCGTGCTCCATCCTCAAGGGACGTTGGGACTCAGAACGCTGTGCTGTGATCCGCAAGAAACGTGCTCCGTGGGAAATCATGTTTAACAACCGGTTTTCTGAGTTCTACTTCCACAAACGTGACGAACTGGAACCCATGGTGCTGGCTGACGTAGAAGAGATTGTGCGCAGCATGAAGAAGCACGCTCAGGCTTTCTGGGAACGGACTCACTGGGTCACTATGGATGTCGAGGCTGATGACAAGTCTGCGGAATTGCACAAGTACCGGGCCATTCGTCGAGCTGCTTTGATTCGTCAACACAACGCCCTCATCCGGAAAGCCTTGGCGAACAAGGATTTCCCAAAGTCATTGCTCTCGGAGCCTGGCATCTGGACTGTTCCTGACAAGGCGTGTCCCTGGATCTGGCAAGACCCCAGAGTCGCTGAACTTGGTGGTCCCAAGTGTCTGAGTCTGGAGACACAACTTGGGGACTTGGATGCCATTGAGCCTGCTCGCATGCAATGGGCCACAGTGAACGTGGACGAAGAATGGCTCCAATATGTTCCTGACGATATCAAGAAAGATCTCTTGACGCCGGCTGAGCGCTCCGAGAACCCCGTCTCCCTCAGCTACTGAAGTCCCCAGCCTCAGCCAAAAATTTCGTAGGAAGACTTCATACTGATAGGCCACTTAGCTATCTGCATTTGTGACGTAAACCTCGGCCTCAGTGGAGTCATTTAATCTTTCATCTTCTAATATCTTCCACTCAACCATTGATTCACCTCTCCTCCTTCAACTTTCAATCGTTCATAATCTCGTATTCATCAGCACGTAATCTCCACAAATTCCTTTTTTCCACATACACATCGTCGTTTTCATACAAGCAATAACATAGTCGATCACACGTCTGAACACACGAATCTCAGAAATAAAATCTCTGAAGAGCATGCATTCATACTCTCATTCTCTGAAAGTCAGTCTCTGTAATCTCTCAGATATCGGACTTCCAGATGCGTTTTCAGAGTTATTTAGACTCTGGGGTGATCGTCTCCAGCTTGCATTGCCTGGAAACGAGCTCGTGCTCGTGCACTCTGGTTAAACTCGTAAAGTAATGCGCCACAATTCAACTTCGATAACGGTAGCCACTCAGCTTCATCGTAACCTTTCCATTTAACGAGATATTCACGGAGACGTTTGGACGTTCTGGTACGTTTACCCCAACGAGTATCCAAAATCTTCTCCACTTCATACTCATCATTCTCAGCGTCAGGTTCCCAACTGTCTTCAGGTAGCAAGGCGGCATCAAAGTCATCGTCTTCTGGAATCTCGAGCTCTATCGTTGGTCGCCTGGGAACAGGGCTCTGGGTTTCAGACGGCTCACATGCACCCAGGGATTCACACGATAACCAGTGTCTTCAACCTTGAGTCGTACGCGGAAGTCATCCAACATCTCATCGATTCTGAAAGGACCATGCCACATGTGCGCTAGCTTCCGGCTTAACCCCGTTTGTACTTTAGGGATATAAAGCCACACGGCATCACCTATAGCAAAACCTGATTTCAGACGTTCTGATAACTCGTTCCACTTTCTGGTTTGTTCTTCAGACCGATCGCGTTTCGCTTTCTTCTGGAGATCTTCGGCACATGCCACAGCATAACTGTAGTCTCGTTGCATCTTCCTTCTCCATTCGTAGGCGGTTCGTTCTTGAGTCGTCGACGGCTTGGGTCCTAGCATAGCGGACACAGTTCCGAGGGCATCCCAACCATGCACCAAATAAAAAGGCGTTTCCAGACGGGTGGCATCGAACGACGTGTTCAGGGCGAACATCAGACGCTCGGCATGATCATCCCAATCACTTTGATCAGCTTCAGAGATATATGCCTTGATCGCGCGCACCACAGTTTGAACCGACCGTTCCTGTTGGCCATTAGCTTGTGGTCGGTATCCTAAAGTAGCTCGTTGTCTACTACCCAGGAGTTCCCTGAAACACTTGAACACCTCACTCATAAAGCGAGGATCCTGGTCATGACGAATCAGAGAACTGGCTCCGAAGTTTCTGAAAACACGTTCTTCATAGGCTTCCGCTACGTCTTGAGCCGTGGTGCTACCCATTGGCTTACACATCACGTACCCTGAGAACATGTCTTGGAACAGTAGAAGGAAGGTGTTGCCGCGTGCTGACTTCGGCATATGCGTCACAAAATCCATGGACACGACCTCAAACGGCCTGCTGGGTTCAATATTCCCCGGTGACGGTCCAGGATTTGGGGGTCGCCCCCTGCCGCTAGCATCGGCATACATACCCAACCAGTAGAACTCTGAACTCAGTTTCTCGAACGTCCTCTTGATTCCCTGATGTCCACCTTGATAATCTTCGTGGGCATAATGCAGCAAGTCTGAGTGCAAATCTCTGGGGACGACCAGTCTGAGTTCATCGACGTTGTCTCGAGGTCGCTCTCGGGTAGCACGACTTAGACGATACAGCACATCTCTGGAATCCAAGATGAAATCTTCAGCGACCCTTGCTAGTTTCCTGACTCGGGGGCGTGGTAAATCCCCCACGTCACCTTTCAGGAACTTCATGAGCTCAACCAAATACGGGTCGTGGCTCTGATGTGCCTTAATTCGCCGCCAACGTTCTGCCTGGAACTCCAAAGGCCCCAGGGGTTCACGCTCATCGTCGTCTCAGGCGGATCAGTGTTATTCGGAACTTGGGCACGGGTCACGGCAATCAATACTTTAGCTGATCGTGGCAGAGGTGCGGATTCGGGGCCTGGAATTCCATCAGACTCGGGTGTGTCACACCGTGGTTTTCGGAGCCTGATACTTCGGACTCCTGAACTTCTGCATTTGGAGCTGGGCAGGGCTTCATCAATTTTCTTGTACTTTAGACACTAGTTGTAGATGGTGAGCTCGTCAGCGTCTTGTACCTGCCAAGCTTCCCCAAGTGCCAGAGTCTTCGAAGTTAAGTAATCTGCCGCTTGGTTGAACTCACGTTTCACATGTACTAATTCAGGGCCTGAAATTTGGTTTTCAGAGATTCAAACTCTGCTACCTCCGCTGCAAATTAGGTTGGTTGCAGTTAATCAGTCCCTGAGCTGTTGTATTGCGATACGTGAGTCTCCAACAACCACTAGCTCATGTATTCCATGTTCCAACGCCATCTTCAGACCGTAGTTCATCCACAATACTCCGAGTCATTCACAGTGACGTCCTTCAGGGGAAATCCTCGGGCTTCCAAAACATTCCACCAGGGAGTTTCCAGAGTATGCATCCGCAACTTCCCAGACGAGTAGACGTCTTTGCTGCCATCGAACTCAGGACAATGATCAGCAGCATTCCTGACTTCCAGCATTTCCACACTGACGGGAGCTGGCGGTTTGACTCGCCGGCTGGACTGGAAGTCTTTTCTCGTCGAATGTTCTCGGGGGGGATGTGGCCTGCGCCGAGTATGGCTGGAAGTCCGTCTTCATCACGCTGGATCTGCGAATGGAATTTAAGTCCCAGTGCGACAACTTCAGACCCCACTTCACGTTTCTACCATCGGTGGAATTCGACGTCAACAACCATTTCAGCACAGAGTATCTGGTATACACCACAATCACTGGACTTGACTCTACCAGCGCTCTGAAATTTTCCAAGACTCTGAGAATCGCAATCACCTCCTTTTCGGCGATATGATACCTGAGTTCAGCGTCATTCAGGACACGGCCCGTGAACCGGACTGGATGAATCACTCCATCGTACTCCTGCCCTAAAACTGCGGCGGCAGCCCAAGGGTTCGCATGTGGGATGATAACAAACGGTCTGGTTCGGTCCGGGTGTCTGAGAAGTGGGGTGGAAACTATCTTGCGTTTCAGGAGCTCAAATGCTTCTTTGGCACAAGTAAGATCCTTCCAGAGCGGATCTGTTCATCCGTCAACTCGTACAAGGCAGCAGCGATAACCGGTAAATCTTCAATAAACTTGTTGTAGTAATTGAGACTTCCCATGAAACTCTGAACTCCCTTTAGCGTGGACGGGAACGGCAGTTCTTTGACTCCTTTGACGATCTTGGGCGTCGCTCTCAGACCTTCGGCGCTGATTTCGTGGGAGAGATACGGGATCGATAGTTTCCCAAATTCGCTCTTGGGCAAACTCACAGAGATGTTCCAGTAGCGAAGTCTGAAAAGCAGAGCGTTTAAATCGTCACAGAGTTGGTCCCAAGTCGGCGCTCCATGTGCAATGTCATCGATATACGAACTTCTCCCCAGGACTGGACCCATATACGTTGGAACCGGAATGTTCCTCTGGAAAACGGTCATCTGACTTGTGAGAGCCGACACTTCTGATTTCAGCGCATGGTTTTCAAGTCTGAGGATTGGTTTTCAGAGTCTTGAGGCTTCAGCTGCAAGAATTCCAGAACGTCTGCGTCAACTTCAGCCTCTTCCTCTGGTGACAATCTCACAAATCCCCACAGGCAATTATCCAGCATAGCTTGATACACAAGAGGGGCATCTTCAGGCCGAAAGGCATTCTCACCCACTGGAAGTGTCCAAATGGACAAATAAATGCGGATATCAATCGAGCACGCTTCGTCATCCTGATCGCCCAGAACCCGCTAGCCATATCCAAACTCATAAACCACATCGCAGCCTCGAACCCAATCAGGAGGTCATCAATGAGAGGCAACGGGTAGGGTGATAACTGGATTGATGAACCATTCACAATCCGATAGTCGATACACATTCGTATGTCAACACCGTTCTTCTTCAGAACGATCACAATAGGGGATGCCCACGGCGAATTGGAGTACTCGATCAAACCAGTTTCCAGAAGTTTCTTGAGAAGCTCATACACCTTCAGCATGAGGTGAGGGGCAACGGACCTTGGACGTTGGGCCACCGGTTTGGCGTCTCCTACATCTAGATCACAAACCACGCCCCTTGCCGGTGCGGGTGCTGCATTACCATCTCCTAGGAAGATCTTTCGGTGGTATTTCAGAATGTCACGTAGTTTATTCTCCATTTCTGGTGTTGTCTTTCCTGGTTCCCAACATCAGCACTGTCGTATCGCACTCTGGTGTCAATTCCTCAAGCTCTGGTAACATGACCAGTTGATCGCGCAACTGGGCAAGCAGCTCTGTGCCTTCCCGCATATAAACACCCGGTTCCAAATCCAACTCTTCGTTCGAGACTTGCATACACCGCTCATACTCCACTCGTAATTTTCCACAGGTGTTCCGGGCATCCCTTGAACAGGGATATCCCAGGACTCGTCCATTAAGTCCAGATTCATCTGCTGGTAACTGAGAAGTCTGAAAACACTTGCAGAGACTCTAGTTCTGAGTCCGAGGAGGAGCCTCACCAGAACTGATGCAATCGTCACATAGTCGCTGGGAGAGACACTTTCAGAGGACATCTCAGAATCTCTGGTATCCACACTTGCGTCCAAGCTGTCCGCCATTCCACTGCAGTAGCAATCATCTGTCTGAGTGGATGCATCTAGGGCAAA
>VOQZ01000842.1:0-55227 GCA_008079305.1 Phytophthora palmivora | reverse complement strand
GGATCGTCGGTCGAACACCGGAACCAGCGAAGACTCGTCCGACTCGCCGTTCGCAAACATGTCACCCGTGGGACTATTCACCAACAGGAGGGACAACCTCATCCATAACAGTAGAAGAACTCTCGGTCGGCCTCGAACTTGGTTCGAGCCCTCGGTGGACCCTCTGAATGCTGGGTTAAAATCCTCGGTAGCGACTGTCCGGGCGTCCTTGGTCTGTTCTTCGGCTTTCACGCATGGCTTTCCCGAATTGCGACCACCCGCCCTTTTGGCTGGACAAATCCCCAAAGGGCATTGTCGATCATCCGCTGGTAAATCATTGGTGCGTTCTTGAGACCAAATGGCATCCGTAGCCACTCAAAATGCCCCAGTGCGCAGACAAATGCAGAGATCTTCCTAGCTCTCTGTGTCATCATTATGGCCCAAAATCGCTCGCCGCGTCCAACGAGCAGAACCATAGGTAAGCTTCCATGTCAGTCAAAAGGTCGTCAACGAGCGGCAATGGCGTATTCCATGATCGCTGTGACTGCGTTCACCATCTTGTAATCATACACAGACGGGTATCGACACCGTTCTTTTTCAGAACAATCACAATCGGGGACGCCCACGGCTGTCCGAGAAGGTAATCAGTCCAGCCCGTAGCAATCCTTTCAGGAGCTCATACAGCGTCCGAGAAATCGCAACGGCGTCCTCCGAGCCCTCTGTTTGATAGGCGCGTGCCCTTGCACGTCAATATCGCACACCACACAACCGTATGCCGGTGGTGGTAGCGCATTACCACTTGAGATCATGATCTCCTCGTGACGCTTCAAACGTCGACCAGCTTCTCCTGCTGACCCTCGTCCAGGTCTTTATTCTGAACATTCGGACCGGTGTAATCTAAAGTGGTAACCGTAATCTCGGTCTGGTCAGGCAGGAATGCCAATTCCTGTGCGTAGTCGATGAGCTCGATGTCGTTCGCCAAATGCTCGGACACGTTCATTTTCTTCAAACGTCTCGCCCCGACACGACCCCTGCTCAATCTCGTGCATTGCGGACACGTAGGCTGCGTTCTATATGCACTCTGGATCTTCAGTAGGACACGGGGTATGTATGGCTCGGTCGTCTGGCTCGTCTAGAATCTGGACCGAGGTGCCGATATTCTCGGATGTCACCCCAGTTGAAGACTCGGTGCACGCGGCATCATCCGTAGCGTGAGTCGAGGACCGCCTCTGAGCTTGTTCGAACACTCGGTCGTCATTCCCGGAATCCAGTGTGTGCTCCAACTCCTCGGTGCAGTAGACTTGAACCTCTTCGCTTGAGTCCGAACCCTCGGCGCCTCTAATGAGAATATTCT
The DNA here is from genome assembly GCA_008079305.1 of Phytophthora palmivora. NCBI lineage: Eukaryota > Oomycota > Peronosporomycetes > Peronosporales > Peronosporaceae > Phytophthora > Phytophthora palmivora. The sequence goes on along the minus strand of VOQZ01000842.1, from coordinate 53,894 downwards.
GGGGTGTCGGATACTCTCTGCGCTCGACCGCAGGCGGCTGATCGGCTAGCCAACGTTCGTAGAGCACGCGTTCTCGTTCAAACAGCGTCTCGTCACGGCTCTCCGCGTAGGCAAGGATCTGCCACTCCTTATACTTGTTAGACCGTAGGCGTACGTACCCAGGCTCACGCGGAAGTTCGCCTATTGGTACCCATAACACAACCGACTCATGTTTCGAGCAATTAGCGACGCTCGGTGTCACATTCGTCAGCCGGATCCACGTCGGGTGCCCCCGTCTAAACCTCGTTACCGTCGGGACGAGTCTCTCCGTCCGTCGGATCCAAACTTCGTTAGTGTCTCGAGAGGGTCGTTTACACCTAAGCCGGAACTCTCGCCACTCGTGACCGGGGATATACAAATCCTCGGTCGGTCCACCCACTACCTGATTGCCATAGGGTTCATCATCCGCAGCGCTAAGCGACTTAATCAGTGGCACCATCACTTCATCTGGCAGTCTAGCTGTCCCGTGGAACAGGTCTAGCCGGACACCTGCCGGAATCATGAAGTCCGTTCCGAGGACCACATCGACTCCGGCACTGTGGTTCATGATCCACATCTCAAACTCGTACACTCGCTCCCACCCCAGGGTGATCTTCACGAGCGCTCGTCGACGAGTCTCTAGCACTCCAGGGTTAATTCCCCGCACTTCCAAGCTTCGCCCGTGGTCTGGGACTTCACGCAACCGCAACCTCTTGGCGTAGTTCGCCGAGATCACGCTGACGTTGGCTCCAGTGTCCAACAGAATCCTCGTTCGCACATCATTTACTGCTCCCTTGACCAAAGCTCTCATTCTCTTCCTCTTGTCGTACCGTTGGGACGACCACCACCCCAATCTCTCGCCCGGGAGCAACTTCGTCCTCGGGACGAGACTTCGGGGCGACCGTTCAACTCGGGACATACTAGCAATCGAACCCTCGGTCTTGCGGCCACTAGGTTCGTGTGGTGTAGCGGGATCAGCAAAATCTGCGAGATCGCTAGATCCAACTTCCCACCAATGCCCGGACACCGACTAACGAAGGGGGTCCTCCGATGATCCGTGATCTGCTGAACTTGCTCACCTTGTGTACCCGTCGGTTGGGCTGGATCTTCCTCTCTTGGTGACAGCTAAGTTGCTCGATCGGTGTTGGTTGAACGTCTTGGCGTGACGTTGGGGTTGTAGAGTAGCGTGGGAGTCTTCACACCACTCGCCAGTAGTAGATCCGGAGTCCACGCGATTAGATCAAGCTTGGATCCGGTGGCCTAGATCTAGATCCGGCCTTGTAGTAATTCCTTGGTGTCGATTTCCCTTTACGCGGGGACCTTTGCTTGCTTGGCGCTTCCTTTAGCGCGATCTTGATCGTTGAGAAACCGAAGATCTACCGGCTAAGCAATTAATACCGGGATCTTGGATCTGCACTTAGGGTAAGATACTAGGAGTTTGGATCTAGCCAATATATTATCTAGATATTATCAACCACCCTAGATCTATACACCTAAATCGCTATTAATACCGTAGGGCCAATGTAGTTCCCGTTTCCAGGCGCGTAGCGAAGCACTTGTGTCGTACGATGCAAATTCGGTTCTGATTTAATGTTAAGACCTATCCCATCCTGTATCCTATCCTTAACGACACATCGACTGATTACGCTATCCTGATCCTTGTCCTTTCTTATTCTCACCATCCTGGCAGTCGACATCTTTGCAGATCACCTTGGATCTGAGCCATAAACATTAGATCACTAGTCGCACTATCGTGATCTGGACTTCTCCTTTCCCCAATATCGTAATCATCCACCATAATGTCCAGATCATACGTTTCCCGAGTCAGATCACACCCTAATGAGGCTAGATCCTGCTGATCCAATTCCAGATCGTATAGATCTCCTTGATCTCCTTGATCTGGGGTTTCCATGTATGATCCAGTGATAATACTTCGTAATAATCGTAATCATACCGTACCCACGCTTAATCCATGATTGTTAATCCTCAATAATCATCCAGCTTGACCGAAATATATCTTCATCCTGGATCTCTCTGATCCGCCTATGGATCTAGGTCCACAAGCCTTGATCCAAGTTCCCTGAATGGACCCGCATATGCGAACCGATCTGGCCTTCATGGATATAGATTATAGCCCAGATCTGGACATCTAGGCTTAGATTGCCAGTTTCCACAGTGTATATAGACATACTGTCGCACCCATATTACGATCATGCCAGTCCCACATCATCCATATCCATATGTGATCTTCCCAGCTCTTCGGATCTGGGTATGTATGTAGATCGTACGCCAATCCATCTATCACGTTCCACCCAAGGTGGCACTAATCTCCATCAATCTTATCCATCAACTGGATCCATCACCAGATACATCCACATCAGCTCGTCATCTACTCCAATCACATCACGTCAGGTCCGATCACGTCCAAATCGGATCTTTCCTGGATATTCCAATGCCAAATCTTTCCAATCCACTTCACCACATTCGCCAATGCTCCACTCCTTCACTTCACACTCACTGAGGTATACACCTCTCTCCTTTTCATTTTCCATCGTTTTCACACTCGTAATCTCTCGGTCTTCGGGCCAATTTACCTCACCCGCGAACGCGAACATATAGTCGGCGTCTATTGCAGGTTCGGTTAACTGTGGCAGCCCGATTGGGACCAACCCAGTTTCAGTTGGCGGGCTGCCTAGTTTAAATGACTCCCGAACACTAAGCTTTGTAGCTCAGGCGTGAGATCTTTCTTGTCGACCTTCGATCGTAGGAGATTGGTGAGCTCATTTAGGGCGTCACACTTCCCAGCGTCGTGCACTTGTTTGCACAACTTGCATCGCCTGTAGCAGTAGTGCACTGAGTGCGACATACTGCCACAGGCTGCACAAGGACCGTACTGGCGCTGTCGGTTGTCTCGTCCGTAGCCTCGGTCTTTGTTGAAGTGACCATTACCACCCCTGGGGTGTCGGTGGTCGGACCGGGCGAACGTGCCTTCTGCAGCGGCGCGGCGTTCACTGTCGTTGGCGGCTGGAACGTGACCGTATTCACCGTCGGGACTAGAATCGCTGTCGGAGCTCTCACTGGAACATCGGCTGCCGTCCCGGCGCCGTTCGTCGTCGCTAGATGTCTCGGTGCAGTCATAACCATGATGGCGCGTCTCTGGGCGGTTTGATCGGGACCTAGTAGCGTCGTTCACATTCAATGCGGCGACGAGGTCAGTTAGCGCGTTCGCTACCGTGACTCTCGGGCGTGAATCGTCGCGACGGCGTTCTCGGTCATGTCGATCACGGCGATAGCTGTCTCGCGAACCCTCTGTGCGCCTACCATCATGTCGGCGGCTGTCTTCTTGGTTCTTCGGACGGCGTCCTGACGACTCCGGGATGTTTTACGTTCCCGACGACGGAGGATGTCGTTGACCATATCTTCGAGGTCATGAATGTCCTTAACTCGGACGTGACACAGACGCTCTTCCAGACCTCGGTCGTCACACGTATCCAGAAAGTGTTCCACATGGTCCTTAGCGTCGCGCCCACCGTTCTCGAACTGCACTCCGGCATTGCAGGCATAGCCGTTAAGCCTGTTGAGGTAATCACACACGTGCTCTTTGTCCTCTCGTTTCGCTGAATAATACCGAGCCTTCGCAGACTGAGTAAACCGTGAACCGTAGTACTTGATAAATGCATCGCTCAACAACTTCCACGTACGACGAGTCTTGCGAGGAAGTTGTCGGTACCAATGTAGAGCTCCATCTTGGAGACTGAGTTCGAACGCCATACACCACTCGTTTGGTGACGTATGCATTCCCTTCATCTCGTAGATAAAGGTTCGGAGCCATTGCATTGACTTCTCGCTCTTGTTCCGGAGTCCAAAATAGGGCTTGATATTGCCGAGTGGAAGGTGGGTTGCGAGCTCAAGCCTTGGTGTGGAGCTTTTAGTCTCCGCTTTGCTCAGCTCGCGAATCTGGCGCGCCCACTCCTCGGTGAGGTCTCCATCGAGATAACCGAAGTCACCTGAATCACTATCGCTGTCCGACGAGTCTTCTGGACTATCGTAGTTCCTGGCGGGACGTCGGCCAGTCTCTTGACGAGTGTTCGGAGTGGGGCGTAGACTTTCTGTCTCCTCGGCTAGCCGCTCAGATCGACTTGCAGACCACGGTGTCACCATGTGCGAATCTTGCATGTACGGTGAAGCCTCGGCCGTAGCCGTAAAGACGCCAGCATCGGAACCCTCGTTGACACGTTTCTTGGGGTTTGAGGAAGTGGGACCTTTGATGGGTCCGCTGCTTCCGGTGCGCGTCGGGCTATAGATTGACGGCCTGCCCCAATCTCGGACACCCCGAAAGACGTCCGCAACTTCTTCTTCCACTTTCGCAACGCTGTGCCGGCATCAGTCGGTGTCCAATCCTTAAGTGCGGCGTCAGATGGAAACCTCTGAGGCTCGCACCCCATAGCACGGAGGAGTAGCACAGTATCCTGAGCCACTTGTCGAGTGCTCGTTGAGTCAATGGGCACTGCTAGCTCACCCCCTAGGTCCATCCAGACAGCCTGGCGGACCTGCTTCGGGCCGAACAGTTGCATCCAATTGCTCCTAGTCTTCATTAGTTCCAGGCAGCGACCTAGAACCTTGTTGGCAGCCGGCGTATCACCATTGACTGGTGGCCGGTTGCCTGTCGACCGAGAAGTTGCCTTCCCGGTCATCGCCGACGGCTTCAAACCGTCGGACCCATCATCACTGTCCTCTGTGGCCGGTTCAGGACCAGCTACGTCGTCCAGCTCTTCGGTGAGGTTACGCGCAAGCGACCTCACCCCTCCGCTGCGGCCTGCAGATACCACAGCGGCTTCCGAAAGGTCGGGCATCGCTGCCTTCTCTTCCAGGTACTCTTCGTCATCATCTTCCTTGGCGTCGGAGTTGCCAACCGATTCGTCGAAACTTCCTGAACGTTCGGCAATCGTCACCAAACGAGATGTCGGTGGCGTCGACAATAAACTTCCAGGGTGTACCGTAGGCTCGGTGCGTGTTCCACTTGACTTCATCGGTATTGCTGGTACCGCTGACTTGCCTCCTTTCGCCATTTTCTCTCTTCTTCTCTCTCTCGAATGCTCGTTAGGGTAGAACCTAACACAACCACAACACACAGAAGGTCACACCAATCCCGGGTCGCGGCACCAGTTGTCGTGGAGGACACGATAGAATTCTCACTTGTCGGGTGAGTTCCCACCAACAACACACGCTTCCCCGTTAAGGTCAGCGATTGTTGGATCAAACCTGAAGACCAGGTACGATCCCTTACACCGGGTCGGTTGTAAGCGCTTCTGTATACCGAGGTTGTTTTAGGTAACCCTTACCTACACCACTAGCCACGAGCTTAGACTAGGGTGTTATATTGCGCTTTCGCGCGTAACCCTGCAGTCCCTCAGAGGAAAGGGTACCGGCGTGTTAGGCCTTATACAGGGGTGTCGAGGTATAACCTCGACGGGGAGCAAAATATACACTAGGACCTTAATAGACCCTAAGTATACACGTAACGACACTTCACTGTCGCCTCCGATCTCTCGGCCACACCAACTCTTGGCCTGACCAGGATAAACTCTCGGTTCAATGTACCTTGAGTCTACCAACAGGCATCCCACACAACTGAGCGTGTCATGGCACTTAAATAAGCTAGCTACACTTACCTAAGTCGGACTTGACTCTTGTTAGCTGGGGGGAAGACTGCGTTTTATAAACTGCTTAATGTGAGGCTCAGAGAGCCTCTGTATGTCATCCTATGTTTTGTCCTATGCCTATATACAAATATCAAGTGTAAACAAATTTCTGTAGGGGCCTCCGAGGTTTCAGAATAAGTACGACCGAGGGGTCGACAACTCACTCTTAAGTACGGATTTGGGACTGTACAGACGTGAGACAAGGGATCTGAGATGGGTACAGAGCCCTATCTCGGCCTAGTCCAGGAAGCCTCGGCCAGGTTATATTAGGCTAGCCGAGACTCCCGGATGTCACTATTCCATCTCTGTCACTCCGTCGCGGGATGTATAATCCTCCAATGGGGTGAACCCTCGCTTTTCACCGAAAGGTTCTGTGGCGGTTGCCCTAGCGACTGGGTAGCTACCTCACGGTTAGAACCCAACACCACAAATCTCTTGGCGCTACCAGTCAGAAATCTACAAGCTATGCCTCTCGAGTTCTGACGGCAGACATAATCCGGCCCGTGCAGGGACTTACCGGAAGAGTGTACACGTGTTCTGGACCTAGAAAATTCTGCTCTGTTTAATACTAGGGGCTTAAGCCCCTTTTCTGATTCCTAATTGGTTCCTATACAAATATCTAGTGAAATAGAGTCGTTATAGATCTCGCCGACCTTTCAGCCCAGTCGAAGTGACTGTTCCTGGCTCTCCCGATGGTCGTTAGTCCCTGCGCCTGGTCGCATCTTCTTCCGGTAGTTCTGAAGGTGCCACAGCCGAGTCCCTGGACTCGGCTTTCCCTTCTAAGAAGTCTTCAGCCGAGTCCGTACCGTAGACCACCGCTCCTAAGCTGCGTTTAAAGCCGAGCTCTGGTGCGTCGCAATCTTGTACCGTAGGCCACGGCTCCTTAGACTCAACCAAGGGCCAAACTTGATGTTCGCTACATCACAACTGCCCCGTCTATGATACGAGCCGAGCTGGTGAGTGTCAAAACCCATCTTCTTCACCCTCTCAAGTATCGACTCGCCACCGTTAACTCCGTTCTTCGCTTCCTCCTCGTCATGGCGACTCCACCAGCTCCACAGCCTTCACAGGTACGGCTCTGCTATCATCTCAGCACTCTCCGTCATCTACTAACATGTCAGGTTCTTCCACAGGCTTCCCCGATTATTCCCGTTACTTCTGCCGACCATGGTTCGGAGGCGTCCGCTGAGTTGCCGGTTAGAGGGACCAGCGCTCTAGGGGTCAGCAGTGGTCGGGGTAACCCGGTCATTGACCTGACAACTTCCCTTGAGACTGGTCCTGGTTCTGGACCGTCTTCTCGCACGTCCTCCCCTCGTCAGCCGAGCTCGGCGGGCGACACCACTTCGGACGCCATCATTAAGTCGAGCTCGGTCGGCGCGGCTGCCATGGATCCGGTTTCAACTCTCGTGATGGAACAAGGCGACCGTCATTACAACGGGCACATTCAGTTGGCTCGGTTGATCGCCCTCGCCCTGACTCAGCCACCTGAGCCGTCTGACTCGACTCAGCGCCAGGCTATCCTCCACGCCGAGTCAGCTGGCGCTCTGGTGGACATCCTTCGAGGCCAATGTCAACCTCTCAACTCGTCCGCCGAGTTAGCTCAGCTGAGAGTTGATTTACACTCGGCTGAGGCGTCTAACGCATCCCCCCAGAACGGTTGGGCTCTTCGCTGGATCAAGTCGCTCAGCTAAAGCTGCAGCTTGAGACTTCCGAGCGAGAGTGCCACCTCTGGAAGCGTGAGGTTGACAAATCAGTCGGCCTTATCACTTCCCTCCGGAAAGCTTTAACCGCCTGCGGAGCTGAGCTCAAGCAGGCTAGGGCTGCCCAGACGGCTGAGGTCACCGCCACTCAGTCCGCTCTTCATGCAGCCGAGCTCATGATCAAGAGCCGAGACGAGGATATTACAGCTCTCTCCAGGTCGATCGTCGAGCGGGATGAGGACTACAAGATCCTCCAAGGCGTCTTGGCCAAGCATTTCCAGCAGCTCCAGGAGATCATATTGTCGTTGGATGATGATGGCTCCCACAAGCTTCGCCACGCAAAGAAGACTATCGACGAAATGAGGGAGACCATCCTCCGCCAGACGAGGGTCATCAGTCGGCAAGGGTTTGTACCCATGCATGATCCTCACATGGCAGCTGCGGCTGCAGCCGGCCTGGACGTCCCTGGAATGAATCCGGCCTCGCTCAAACTGAACGCTCGGATTTGCCGTCTGCTAGCCGAGCGTTTTCCGGAAGTCATGCGAATTCCGGACGGTGAAGACCGGGTCGTGGAATTGCGCATCTGCTCGCGACAATCCGGCTCGGCCGGTGTTCAGACTTCGGTTTCCGACTCGGCTGCTGTTCCTGCGACAAGCCCCGGCTCGGCGGCAGCTTTACCGCCGAGTTCCAGCTCGGCGCGTACCCAAGTTCCGTTTCGCCACCGCCCGTCGCGGTCTACGCCGAGTTCGGAAGGATAAACTCACTCCTCCCCAGTGCCTGCGCGTACTGGCGAACCCTGAGTCGGCTACAGCTGCGGGTCCTCGCAAACGGAAGGTTGCCCTTCCACCTTTGCAGCCTTACGGCCAGCCATTACCTGGAGAGGACGGGTACGAAGAGGCTGCCGCCCTTATCGGTCCTCCGGACGATCGCCTGTTGGTAGCTTCCGACAGTGAGCTGACGGTTCCACCAGCTCGACCACTCCCTCGTCGTAGGAAGATGGCGGCGATTGCCACTTCTTCTTCCCAAAAGGCTCTGTCCGCCGGGTCGATTGGTGGCGCAGGCCAGGACGTGAATCCTGACCATGATTTTGAGGATGTTCCAGATGTAGTGGAGTCAAGTTCGGCTGCATCGATATCTGCAGCCTTACCAGCCGAGTCGACCGCTGTGCCAACTCGGCCAAGCGCTCCTCCACCTTCCTCGTTGTCGACGAGCACACCCCCAGCGATGGCGGTACCGAGCACACCCTCAGTGGTAGTCTCCATTGTCCCTCCGGCTCCTACGCCGAGTTCCGGGACCCCACTTAAGACCCCGGTATCATCGCCAGCTCAGCCTAGCTCGGCAAAGAGCTCATTGCAAGTGCCGTCAAGTTCAGTAGTTCGTCTCCTGGCTTGTAAGAGTCGCCCAGTGGTACCATCTCGGGTAGTTACTGCTCCTGCTGATTAACATCGCCGTCCGGTCGCCCTCTCTGTACGGCTGCGGCCACAGCCCGCCAAGTCAATGCTCAGTTGTTGGAGAACCTCGGGACTTCGGATACCTTGGTCCTTGGTCTCGGAGATGGATCTTCCGGGGCTGTGGCGACTCAGCCGAGTTCATCCGGGTCAGTTTCGCACCCGCTTGAGCTATCTAGCGACTCGGCGGATGACGACCAACACAGTGCGGCCGGCTTGTCGGTTGGTGCTTCGACCGCTGCTAGTGATGCCCCTGCCGAGCCTGCTTCGACTACAGCTAAGCTTTCACGCCTCGCCCAGCTATTTGGGTCAGAGGATGAGAGTGACAGCGGTATCAGCGGTGATTCGGACTCGGCTGATGGGCCTCATACGCCTGTCGTGACTTTATCTGGTCCTCCTCAAGGCAAAGTCCAGAGTTACTTGGCTGCTGGCCAAGTCCCCCCCTCGGCCCGCCTCCTGCTTCCACTTCAGCTGAGCTTTCCTCCACTTCCCCTTCTCCAACCAAGAAACACCGAAAAGGGAAGAAAAAGCACAAGCATACGCACAAGCACAAGGCCACGCACAAGGGACGGCACAAGAGTAAGCGCGATGACCGACACTAGGGTCAACGCAAGGAGACCAAGTCCCAAACTAAGCGCCCGCGCTCGCCCTCGCCGGGAGAACCGAGTGTATCTGATTCTGGTGCTCCGCTTAAGAAACACAAGGTCTCGGCTCGTTCCCCGGCGGCTGCTAACTCGGCTTCCGGCCCTGAACCTTCTCCGAACTCGGCTGGCGGCTCTGGGGCTTCTCCAAACTCGGCTGGCGGCTCTGGGGCTTCTCCAAACTCGGCTGGTATGATCCTTCCGCCCCAGTTAAGAGTGTCGATCGCTGTGCTCCGTACTAGAGCTATGCAGTCTGCGTCCCGCGACTCCCGGATCACTCCCCAGTTAGCTCGGTTACGGGACTTGCCCTTCTTCCACGCCGGGCTCGGCGTTGTTGGTTGAAGATTTTGAGCCATCTGTCAGGGAGAGTTCCGATGGAGCCTCACGGCGCTCGGTCTCGGGTTCGAGTGACGTTGTCCACACTAGCCGGGATACGGGCGTTCGTGGATGTCTTTAACCCACAGCATCCCTTCCAGCAGTTGAGGCGCATGCTCCGGACGCTCCATCGTTCTTTTCGCCCACTGTGTTGGAAGATGCCCGAACTCGGCTGACCTCTCACGCTCGGCCGTCGTCACTGATGGAGATACTCGGTGATCTGTGGGTTCGGCTCCGTGGCGATTTACCATCCGGCGATCCCAGCTCGGCGGCTGACTTGGCCAAGTTCACTCGCCACTTTGTGGCCATGTCTGAACGCACCCACTGGCTCGTGGAGGCTAGTGTCCTTATCGGGCTCCATCCATCTTTCGATCCGAGCATCTTCCCTGAGGAGCTCGCCGAGATTCATGGTGTTTGGACCCAATGTCGGTTGGAACGCAAGCGTCGGGGCGATGGGCTCCGTGCCTTGGTTGCCACCGCTGCGGATGGATTGTACTCGGCTGTGACATGTTGGTCCGCGGATGGGACCCCAACTCCGCTTGCCGACGCCGAGTTGTATTTCGATCCATCCGTTCCATTATATCCTCTGGTGAAGCTACCCTGGGTTCCCGACAGCGCCCTCTGGTCTGAGGAGGTTCTGGCAGTGGATCACCATGAACCATGGCGAGCTTGGTGGTTACATGACCCAGCTCGCCATCCTTTCAATACTTGTTTCCGTGCGAGGAACCCAGAGTTCATGGTTTTCGCTCCAAAAGGCATGGACCCGCAAGTGGTTGAGGTTTCTGTTGATGATGACTTGGATCTAACCGAACCAGTTCCCGCCCAGCCGAGTTCGACTCGCGCGAACCGTTCAGGGACCTTCATATTTGAAGATCTTGACGATAGCGGGGTAAGTTCAGCTCGGCCCAGCTCACCACCGGAGCCTTCGGAGGACGGTCTTGGATCTCCAAACCTCAGGGGTGCGTCGCCCACGACTTCTCTATTCGGACCCGATTCTCCGGTTTCATCGGCTGGGCTTCTGCTACCAACGGCGACCGACTCGGCTATTGATAATACTGTTCCGTCAACGAGCTCGGCTATTGAACTTCTAGCCTCGGCCGCTCAGACTATTGCTGTCCAGCCGCCGGGTAGTCATCTTCCAAACGACTCAGCTTCTCCGGATCCGTCGCGGTTGCAGGAAATTTAGTTTAGGCTCCATCTTCATATCTCTTCCATTTTGTAAATCATATAATCATATATAGTTTGATGCAGTAGCATTTCGCCCAGCTCAGCCTGCTATCTTCACTGAGCTAGCCGGGTTCTTCCAGTGCAATGAATTGTTATTCTTCATCTGCAACTTGCACCATTTGCAGACGATTTTCCCGTTTCTTTTGGCGCAAATAATCAAAGAGTAATCCTCCACAAGACAAATTCGACAAAGGTTCCCAACTCGGCTCTTCATAGCTGACCCACTTCACTTTGAACCTTCGCTCATTCCTTGCTGTACTTGTAGATAGTGGTAACTCGTCGTCCAAAATGGCTTCAACTTCAAACTGACTGGCGCCTTCATCCGGTTCCCAGCTGTCTTCTGGGAGCAATTCTTCATCGAAGTCGAACCGTTGATCTTCCTCGAGCTCGGCTATAAGCCGAGTCGTGGGTCTCTTCTCGGCGTCAACCACTTTCTTCAACCGAGCCACATGGATCACCGGGTAGAATCTGTATCCGCTCTTCTCTGGCAATTCTAACTCGTATGCGAACTCCTCAACTTTCTTCTTCACTCTGAATGGGCCATGCCATCTGTGTGCGAGTTTCTTAGTGAGCCCTTGCTTCACTCGTTCCATGAACAACCACACTTGGTCACCTTCCTTGAACAGCGACTTCGTAGACTCGGCTGGGGTTCCATCGACTCGGCAGTAGCTTCAACCGACTCGGCTGACGCTCCTCTCAACTCGGCGGTTTCCGAATTGCTTCTAGCTTGGGGCGTGGCTCGCGTTCAACTCGGCTCAGCGACTCATTATGCTCCTTTGCTCGGCGGGCTTTCTCCTTCAACTGGTACTCGGCTGCTAGACGTAATGCAACTTCTCTTTGTCGGTTTGCTTCCCGGCGCCACTCGGCTGGAGCTGCCAAATCAGCTGAGCTATTTTGACCGTGCCTGACTGACTCCGTCATAGCCTTCATCGTTGATCGCGCATCCCAGCCATGTACCAGGTAAAATGGGGTTTCCTGCCGAGTTGAGTCTCTTGAGTTGTTTATTGCGTATACCATCTTCTCGGCTATATCATCCCAGTCAGCCTGTAATGGATCTTCCACGTAAACCCGCACTGTCTGGATCATCCTCTTCACTGACCGCTCTTGTTGACCGTTAGCTTGTGGTCTGTAACTCGGCGTGGCTCTTGACCTTGACTGCATCATCTCTGAGAACTTCTGGAACACCTCACTCATGAACCTGGGGTCTCTGTCATGACGAACCAGGGACGGAGCACCAAATCTCCGGAAGACACTTTCTTCAAATGCTTTCGCCACTTCCAGTGCCCCTGTCTCGGCCATTGCCTTCGCTATCACGAACCCCGTGAAGCGATCTTGAAACAGTAATAGAGCTGTGTTGCCCCGCCGAGTTCGTGGAAGCGGTATTACAAAGTCCATCGACACAATATGGAATGGTCGGTCTGATACGATGTTGCCACGAGAATACCCTCTGAGATGAGGCTTGCTCTTGCTGGTACAATAATCATCGCATGACTGAAAGTGCCGCACTACATCTGCATATAACCCAATCCAGTAGTAGTCAGATTTGACTCGGTGGTAGGTCCGCACAATCCCTTGGTGACCTCCTTCCACCGAGTTATGGCAGTTCTGCAGGACTTCATCGACCATGGTGGTTGGAACCACTAGTCTAAGATTTAGACTCGGCTCGTCATCTCCACCCCGTCGGCGACTTCGATTATGACGGTATAGCAGTCCATCTTTGCTGAGTACAAAATCGTCTGCCACTTTACCGGCATTTCTAACTCGGCGGAATGACAGTTGACTCGGCTCGCCTCTCAGGTAAGCTTTAAGATCCGCCCACCGTAGCTCTTCATTGTGGGCCTTGTCAATGCGTGCCGTCGTTCAGCTTGGACGACCGCCGGGTCAATATTATCGGCGCTTGGTGCCCTTGAGGTGTTCAACTCGGCTTCGTCTCCTTGTGAACTCGGCTGTGTGTCTCCGAACTCAGCTTCACCACTGGTTTCAATTCGCCTAGCTGGCTGACGCCTTTGGATCTCCAGTTCACTGTTCAGGTCGGGTTCCGTTGCTTCCGGCTGAGTCGAGTCTTCCTCGTTTGCTGGCCGGCTTGTTTGTTTCTTTGCTCTCGTCATCTTTGAAACGGACTCAGCGTACCTGGCTACGAGTAATCGGACACGCTTTCGGACCTTCCTCGCAGTCATCAGTGCTGTCACCGGCCGTATACAAAATTTCTGGTATCCGATTCAGCGTCTTCAACTCGGCTTTTCGTTCAGCGTTCAGAACTACTCGGCTAATTTGGGTTTCCAATGCTTCTGTGGCCATTGAGTCGGCAGCCGAGTTGTATAGTCGTATCACATGTAGGTATTTGACCGAATTCAATTTTTTGTCAATTCTTTGTGGTGCGCCAACTCGACTTGAAGCGTTTCCTTCTTGCAGGCTATCACCCCCATGTATTGCTGGATTGCAAGTCGCGAGTCGCCCACGATCACCAAATCTGTCACACCACGTCGATAGCAGCGTTCACCCCATTGTTCATCCCCGTGTACTCGACTAAATTGACCGTGGTCGACGAGAGGTACGCACTCGCAGGATCTCAATGTCCCACTCAGGTAAGCCCCACAATATCCATGAACAGCTGCCATAGCCGCCATTCTTTTCCGTCTTCGCCGATCCATCAAAGGACAGTACGTGCCCCTTATAATGTCGTGGTAGTTTGGCATATAGGAGCTCAGGGTCCATTCGGACCGTAGCCGAGTTCTTCGACGGCGGGGAGATGTGCTCCAGTGACTCGTCTAACCCCACATGCGGGGTTATTGGCGCTTGCAACAATTGAACGAAGTCGACATCGCGTTCTCGCACTCTCTTTATCTTCAGATGGTAGGGTGACAATAGTACAGCGAAACTTACAGCTCGGCCATATAACGACGTGGACTGAAAGACCCATGCCAATGTGGAGAATCGGGTGTACACATGTAGTACTTTGCCTGCTAGCAGTGTATGGCATATCTTCAGTAACTGGAGTAGCGCTAACACTTCTTTCTCAGCTGGATGATATTTCACTTCGTTTTCCTTCAACACCCTGCCGCAAAATCGTACGGGGTGCAGTTTGTCGTCATGCATCTGCATCAGTGTGCTGCTTAATGCCCAATTGTTAGCAAAAAGCATGACGTGAGCCTCTTTAGCCGAGTCGAAATGGCGCAGAATCGGTGCAGTTGTCACTCGACTTTTTAACTCGGTGAAAGCTGCTTGAGCGGCCGACAAGTCTTTGTTACCTTCGAAATCACTGTCCTTCAGCTGATAGAGTACTGCCCCGTACACAGCCAGGTTTTGAATGAACCTGCCATAGTAGTTCAATGCCCCTAGAAATGCTTGTATGCCTTTCTTCGATTTTGGGAATGGGAGCTCGGCTATTGCAAGAGTTTTCTTTGGGTCAGCTCGTATTCCCTCGGAGGTTACTTCATGTGACAGGAAATCAACCTTGGGCTGCACAAATATGCTTTTCGAAAAGCTGACACTGATCCTGCACTCGACTAGCCGAGTCAGCAGCCTATCCAACGTTTCCAGACACTCATCGAAAGTTGCTCCCCCAAAGCAAATGTCATCCACAAACGACCGCCGTGTAAACACGGGCGTCAAAGCCGATTGGTCGGGTTCTCCACACGTGAACATATCGCCTTCAGGGCTGTCAATCAATTCTTGGAGCGGATCAAGCTCGGCTAAAGCGCGGTTGTCGGCCGCAAATTTGGTCAACGAACTCGGCGGTTGAGTTGGGTCACCCCCTTGACTCTGTCGCTGAGTTGCCGCTACTTCTTCTGCTCGGCGGATCCTTCTAGCGAACTCCGACCATCCGCCTTTCGGTTGGACATACCCCCATAATGCGTTATCAATCATTCTTTGGTATATCATGGGGGCGTTCTTCAATCCAAACCGCATACGTAACCATTCAAAGTGCCCTAAGGCACATACAAAAGCTGAGATCCGCCGAGCTCGGCTGGTCATCATCACCGCCCAAAAGCCGCTAGCCGCATCCTATGAGCAAAACCACAGGTATTTCTCCAATTCCGAGAGTAAATCATCCACTAAGGTCATCGCATATTCCATAATCATCGTAATTGCATTCACCTTCTTGTAGTCGATACACAATCTGATATCCGCACCGTTCTTCTTGAGAACGATAACAATGGGCGAGGCCCACGGACTCTTCGAGAATGACACCAATTTCGCTCGTAACAGTCCCTTGAGCAACTCGTATAGTGGTTTCAGGTACTTCAGTGCTACCCGCCGTGCTCGCTGCTTGATTGGTGGGTGGTTACCCACATCAATATCACACACAACTCCGTAAGCTGGCGGAGGTAAGGCGTTACCACTGGATATCATTATCTGCTCATTCCGCTTCAGTAGCTCAGTCAGCCGAGTTGCTTGCTCAGGAGTGTGGGCCGAACATTTCACATTAGTTCCATTGTAGTCAAGTTCGATAGGCACTTCCTCGCTGAGATCGGGTAGGAAAGCCAATTCATGCGCGTAATCTTCCAAATGAAGCGTCTCTCCTTTCCTCTCAAAATGGGCGAACCGGTGATCGGACTCAGCTACCGGTTCATCATCGCTAGTACCTGCTGCTGCAGTAAGACATTGCAACCGCAAATCTACTTCTGGGTCAGTAGCTATTGCGTCATCGGTCGCTTCGAGTTCATCAGCTTTTCATTGGCTTCATTAGCCGAGTTGGCTTGACCTTCCAAACAGGTTTCGGACATATCCAGCTGAGTCAGGTGAGACTCCGCATCTCTTCCTGCCTTCATGACACCTCGCTGAGTGCGACATTCACTCGGCGGCCCCATAGCCGAGTTGGTCCCTTCCAACTCGGCTAACCCATCCGGATCATCCGAGTAAATTCCCTTCGACTCGGCTATGACTCCTGGTGTATCCGTCGCCTTCTTCTCGGCATCCACAGCGGCCCAACGCTCAGCGCACGTTAATTGTTTCCTCTTGTTTTCTTCAGGCGGTCTCTCCTTCACCCCCTTGGGCCAGTGATACGGTTTGCGCTCGACAGCTGGTGGTTGTCGGGATAGCCAGTCTGCGTACAACTCTTGTTCTTTGTACAGCAAATCCTTATCGATTGCTGATTCGTACGCGAGTACTTGCCAATCCCGGTACTTAGCCGAGTTCAATCGCACGTACCCTTCGGGTGGTAGCTTCCCATGTGGTAGCCAAATTACGACCGGGAAGTGTGCTGGGCACCATACCGACGTTGGTCATGTACTGGTCAAGTAAACCCTGGTCGCCTTGCCTTTGGCATTCATCACTATGGTGGGTATCCAATCGTCGGTCCGCCTCACCCAAAATTCGTGGGTCAGCTCACTCGGCTGCTTGCGGCGGAGTTTGAACTCGGCTGTTGCACGGTCTGACAGACATATTGCTTCCGTAGGTCCGTCTGCCGTCTGTAACCCATATGTTTGGTCATCGGTATCCTTTAGTGACCGTAGCAAGGGAACTACCACTTCGTCGGGTAGCTTGGCCGCCGAGTTGTAAAGATCCAGCCGAATTCCCGCAGGGATCATGAAGTCGGTGCCTAGAATGAGGTCAACCCCGGCGTGATGAGGCATTATCCATACTTCAAACTCGTAAACAACCTCCCAGCCTAGTGTAACTTTTACTAACGCCTTGTGGGTAGTCAACACCTTGTCTTTACCGGTCCCTTGGATATCAATCTGTTGGTCTCGGTTGGCGTACTGCTTCAATCGCAATTTTCTAGCCAGTGTAGAACTCACCGCCGAGACGTTTGCTCCAGTGTCAAGCAATATCTTCCCTCGTCTGTCATTCACAGCGCCCATTACGAGTGCGCGCATCCGAACTCGGCGGTCAAACTTCTGTGACGACCACCAGCCGAGTCGCTCACCCCGAAGTAACTTCACCACTCGTGGTCTAGGTGTCACACCATCATACCGCTGAGTCGCCGCTGCACTCACCATCGCTGAGTCGTCTTCATCCGACTCCTCGGATTCACGTTCATTACCGTCTCTATCACACATTCCTTCGTCCGTCCCAACCGATCCCTCGGGCCATCCTGCTTCCCCTACGAAGGCGAACACGAAGTTCGCCTCCACCACAGGTTCAGCTTTCTGTGGCAGCCCGGAAAATTCCAACTCAGTCAATGTTGGCGGACTGCCGAGTTTAAGTCACTCGGCGTGTAGAGATCTTGGAGTTCTTCCGGGGCTTTGGACTTGTCAACGTTATTCTTGACGAAAGAAGCCAGCTTTTCATAGCGGCGGAAAAGTTCACATTGGCCGACTTCGTGGACTTGTTTGCAGAACTTGCAACGTCTCCGACAGAAGTGAGCCGAGTGGCCCATGCCTCCGCAAGCGGCGCAAGGCCCATATTGTTGGCGTTCTCTCGAGGTGTCCCGACGGTCTCGTCCTTCCGTCGGTCCTCTAAATGGTCTAGCCGAGTTCCTCGGGGTCCTAGCCGAGTCGCTTCGGTCATTGGTGAATCCGGCATCGACGTAATCTGTGTCATCTTCTGACTCGGCGTCTTCATCCTGACCATATGCGCTGTATCCGTCCGAGTCTTCAGAATCATACAGCTCGGTGTCTCGGCTTAGTTGGCCACGGCCTGTTTCAGTGTGTCCTGTCGATCCGTAAAGTTTTTCAACGACGTAATCCGCAGTATTTATCCGTCGATCCCGACTCTCTTCTCGGCGTCGATCACTTCTACGGTCTTCTCGGCGTACATCTCGCTTGTCATCTCGGCGTCGATCGTTCCGCCGGTCATCTCGGCGCATTTCGTCTCGGCTTCTCCCTGAAACTAGCCGATCTCGTTGTTTCTTCCGCTTTTCGCCCAGAATCTTCTTGTTGATGATCCGCTCGACTCGGTGGATATCGTTTAGCTGAAGTGGGTACAGCATGTCCATAATGTCATCATCACCGCAATTCAGGAGGAACTGCTCGACATGATCTGCAGCATCGGCCCCACCACGCTCGTACTGGATCTTCGCCGTTCGCGCATACCCATTTAGCCGAGTCAAGAAGTCGCAGATCGTCTCTTTATCTTTGCGCTTAGCCGAGTAGTACCGCGTCCTGGCCGATTGGTCGAACTGTGAACAGTAGTAATCCAGAAACGCTTCACTCAGCAGGCTCCACCGTGTTTGTGTCTTCCTTGGGAGTTGGCGATACCAACTTTTCGCCGTACGGCCAAGACTGAGCGAGAAGGGTTCGCACCAAGAGTCTTGGGGCATACGTGTGCCTTTCATCTCGTAGATGAACCTCTTAAGCCACTGTAGTGAGTCATCGGATCGATACCGCCGGCCGTCGAACTGGGCTATCTTGTCCAAGGAGACATGCGACCTCAATTCCAATACAGGGATCCTCCCTGATCACCCCTGTCGTTGCTGAGGCGATAGATCTGGTCTTTGACCGTTTCATCTCGGCTTGGGCGGTAACTATGGTCATCGTCGGAATCTTCTTCCGCTTCTGCCGAGTTGTCTTCTTCGGATTCCCACTTATTTCGACCTAGTCGAGTTCGATTCTTCTTCGGACTCAACATGTGCGAGTCTTCGAAGTACGGCGTCCCTGCTGTCGCCCGAAACCGCTCACCTTTCTTCGTCTCGGGTGTCTTCATCGTCGTGATCTTGCTTGGATTCGTCGCTGGTTGACCACCCTTGGGGTCCTTCAGGTATGGAGTCTTACTCGACTTTTCGCCGAGTTGATACTCCATTCCGCCGAGTTGATACCCTGCTCCGCCGAGTTGTGAACCACCGTCTGAAGCTGTCAATAGCCGAGGTTTGATCTGCACTCCGAAAGCTTTTCTCAGCTTTCCCCTCCAACGTAACAGCTCCACGCTAGCCAAGTCAAGATTCCAATCACTTAGAATCCACGGACTCGGCCGACTGGTAACCCGGAAGCCCATTGCCTTTAACAGCAATATTGTCGTCTCGGCTACTTCCGCGGTGTCGGGCCACTCCATTGGTCCAGCCAGCAAAGGCCTCAATGATGGCCATCTCGCCTGCGCCAACGGGACTGGGGCGAATAACTTCATTCATTCACTATCTCTCATCATCTCTCCGCCGAGTTGCGCTAACACCTTGTTTGCACTCGGCGTATCCGCATTTCGTGTCGCTCTCGGAACAAGGGGCGGACGTTCCCCTTGAGCGACACCTTGATCTTCGTCGTCCGCATCTTCGCCGAACTCAGCAGCCAGGTTTCGCTCCACCGGACGCGGAACTCCCATCCGGCCCACTTGGAGCGATAATTCCCCGACTTCGCCGAGTAGCTCGGCTGTCGTCTTCACGTAGCCGAGCTCGGCTTTTTCTTCATAGTCTTCATCATCCTTCTCTTCATCACTTGCATGACCTTGGGCGTCCTCCTCCTCGAACTGGACACTGCGAGATCCGTCCGCCGTCGCGTCCATCGTCATCGCAATAGCCGAGTCCGCCGAGTCGGCAAAAGTCGCCGCGCTTATCCCCGCGTGGGGAGAGCCCTTGGCCGTCGCCGGGCTATCTTCACATAGCGTGCTCGTTCCCTTAGTCATCGTTCTTCTTCTTCTTCTCTCTTCTTGTTTGCTCGAAACTTGGTTACCTTGATACCTCCGAAAAACAAGCGCACCCCTGTTCCCGGGTCGCGGCACCAGTTGTGGTTGCAGAACGCACAAATCCGTCAGATGTGGGTAAATAGAACGCAACCACAACAATCGCCGAGTTAGGTCGGCGTTTGTTGGCCTGCGCTGGGTTGTCCCCTAGCGGTTCGGCCCTTCCGGGACAGCTGGTGTCTCGCTCCCGCCGAGTACCAACCAACCAAGCCAGCCAATAATACGTTATCCCGTGCCCTCCACCAAAGGATGGACGACGGCGCGTTAGCGCTTTTACGGGTCGCCGAGGCAAAGGCTACTCGGCTGAAAGAGTAACGGTACCCGGGCTGTACGGTATACCGACCCACCGAGCTCGGCGGGGTTTGTTCTTCGCGCTTGGCGAGACACGCCCTTCCCCGGGCCAACCTAATCTCTTGGCGCTACCAGTCAGAAATCTACAAGCTATGCCTCTCGAGTTCTGACGGCAGACATAATCCGGCCCGTGCAGGGACTTACCGGAAGTGTGTACACGTGTTCTGGACCTAGAAAATTCTGCTCTGTTTAATACTAGGGGCTTAAGCCCCTTTTCTGATTCCTAATTGGTTCCTATACAAATATCTAGTGAAATAGAGTCGTTATAGATCTCGCCGACCTTTCAGCCCAGTCGAAGTGACTGTTCCTGGCTCTCCCGATGGTCGTTAGTCCCTGCGCCTGGTCGCATCTTCTTCCGGTAGTTCTGAAGGTGCCACAGCCGAGTCCCTGGACTCGGCTTTCCCTTCTAAGAAGTCTTCAGCCGAGTCCGTACCGTAGACCACCGCTCCTAAGCTGCGTTTAAAGCCGAGCTCTGGTGCGTCGCAATCTTGTACCGTAGGCCACGGCTCCTTAGACTCAACCAAGGGCCAAACTTGATGTTCGCTACATCACACACACTTCGCGTGGCGCCTATGAGCGTGGCTCGGTTCAAGATGAACCACGCTTTGTCAACGACATCGAGGCCGCTAGGTGTGTGGTGCTCGCACCACACCGAATTCCTCTTCATGAATTCACAAGTCTCCGGAAGAAACCGGAAGACCGTGGTGGGCTCTTCCCCGTGTGGGGTTACCCTTGGGTACAGCCCGAGAACACCACAACCCAGACCCAGGCAGAGGACCTGTTCTGGAGATGGGTTTCTCTGAAGAACTTTACAGTTCAGGAGTTGAACGAACTCCGGGAAGATCGTCTGCTGTCCTATGTCTTGGACCAGCGCGAGCTTCGTATTGAGTTTGCCCACTTAATCGTTAAGCGGCAACTCCACTCCGTCATGGAGGGACTTAGACAGCAGTCTAAGTCCGGCGCTCAAGACCAGCGCGGGTACGGTTCCGTCAACCCAGGGACCGTACACCGTAAGGCGGCTAAGAAGCCGCGGACTACTTACGCCCCGGCTGTTGCAGATCCCAAATCTCAACAGCCTTCAGGCAGTCAACCCGGAGCCGGTCTTCCGGCTCCCACGAGTTCTGTGACGAGGGGTAACCCCGCCGCTCTTGGACGACCCGCTCCACATGGTAGTGGAGCTCACCGTTCCGATCAAGGAGGGCAGGAGGAGCTCTCGCACGCGTTTGAGTACGAGGCTCCTTCCCAGCCATATCATTCTGGACCCTCAACTTCGGGTCGGGAATCTGTGGGGTCCCTGTTAAGCGACGAGGTCCGTCAGCTTCGGGATCGCGTCTATGCGATCGAGATAGCCCTTGGGCTTGGACCTGGTGGTCAGGCTGCCTCTCAGGCTGGCAAGCCGGGGGCCCTTGAGGTCCTTCGTCGAAATTTGAACGCTCTTGGTCGTGAGACTCATGAGCTCCATGGGCGCGTTGACCGCCGAGTTCCGGCTTCCGCCCTGAAGGAACTCCGTCGAGGCTTAGACGCTCTAAGCCATGAGTTGCATGATCGGATGCCCTCTTATGAGCCGCAGGGGTACTCGTACCACTCGGCTTATGGGTATAGTTCTTACCAAAGTTCTTCCCACTCGGTACCGTCATACCCTTCGTATGACTCGCGTGGGTACCAGCCTGTGTATCAGTCACAGGCTTCGACACCGACAGCTCCGTTTGTCCAGAGGGCTCAGCCTCGTTTCGAGGAGGTGAGTTGTCACATTGGCCTCCCTCCGTCTGAGAAGGAGGACCCAGCGGATCGTGATACCGCTTAAGACGCCCCACGTAGAACGTCGGGTGCGTCGCCATTGACTTTGGGAGGTCAATGGTGTACGCCGCGCCATGTCTGGTCAGGACCGCGAAGAGTCCGATGTAGCGATGCTTCAACTTGTTGCTCCCTACGGAGCTAACCAAGTTCATAGGTAGATTCTTAGTATCTAACAGTACCAATTCACCTTGTTTAAAGACATTTACATTTCCTCTTGCTTTTCTGTCAGAGTACTCTTTTTGCTTGTCTTGGGCTAACGACATTGCGTCCCTAACCCGGCTGATCAACGTCAGCCTGTCGTCTATAAACGACGACAACTGTCTTTTTAAAGACTCGGGCTCAATTTCTGAGACCTGGGAGGAAAAGGCTTTCCGAGCCTCTCACCCACTTACGGTGGAGGCCACAGTGCCTCCCCGCAAGGTTAGCGGCACCTGGGGGTGTCTTAACCCATTCAAGTAGAACGGGGTAAACCCCATTGATGCGTGTACTGCATTGTCGAGTGCAAACTCAACCATAGGAAGCTGGTCCGACCAGGACCGAGGTGCTTCCGCACAGATACTGCGCAGAGTATCTTCGAGCACGCGGTTGACGTGCTCCGTCTGACCAGTAGCTGGAAGAGGGTGTCCCAGAACGCACCCGTGAAACTCGGGTCTCTGTCCGAGACTATGGTCTCTGGTAGACCATGATAGCGAAACACGCTATCTAGGAACAGCTGTGCAGCTTGTTTCCCGGTGACCTTGTCACGTACCGGAGCAAGATGCACCATCTTGCTCAAACGGCAGACAAACACCAATATGCCGGTGTTCCCCTTGTCATCGGCCGGCAGGCCGAAGACGAAGTCGAGACTCGTCGACTTCCAGCAGTCCGCTGGTACTGGTAGGCTCTGCAGTGGAGCCGAGGCGTGGCCCGAAGGCTGCACCCTTTGACATGTTTCACATGTCTTGACATAGTGTGCCACCCACTTATACATGCGGGGCCACCAAAATGTCTGAAAGACCATTTGGTAGGTCTTCTCCCGGCCAAGATGGCCACTTATCGGCGCATCATGCGCCTCTAGAAGTATGTCATACTTCAGATCCTCGTCGTTTGGAACGACAACCCGAGGAGGATCTCCAGGGTCTACTCTGTAGTGAAGTAACCCATCGGCCAGCTCATAACGATGGAGTTGCGCCCGCTGTCGAGGCGAGAGCCTATCGACTTTGGCGTCATTGCCATCGGACAAGAACTGCATCAGTGGTGTGTAGTTTTCGTCCCTTGATGCGCAAAGAGTATCCGATTGTATAGATCTGTCGTGACCCGACTGACATTAGCTAGCTCATAGTCAGGTCGACGCGACAATGCATTGGCAAGCACGTTGACCTTGCCCGGCTTGTATTCGACGCGGAAATTGTATCGAAGAATGACAGCCACCTCGCCATCCGCTGCGACAGATGCGGCGAGTTGGTGGCCGTCCGCAAGGACGCGTGATCAGTATAGATCACAAAGGGCCTCGTGCCCAAGAGATGAACTCTAAACTTGACAAGAGCGTACTTCATTGCAAGTAGCTCCTTGTCATGAACGGGATAGTTCCGTTCGGCAGCCTTCAGCTGACTGGACTGGAAGGAGATGACGCGTTCGCGTCCTTCGTCGTCCTTCTGGAACAGCGCACAACCTATTGCATAGTCAGAAGCGTCACAGACGACGCTAAATGACTTGTTTTCGTCCGGCAAGGCCAGGACTGGCGCTTGCTGTAAGCTCGCCTTGATGCTGTCAAAAGCGTCCTGGTGCTGTCGCTCCCAGACCCAGTCGGCATCTTTCTTTAAGAGATCCGACAAGGGTCGAGCTAGTTCAGCGTACCCTGCGCTGTACTTATGAAGATAGTTGGCTAATCCCAACCACTTCCGGAGGTCCTTCTGCGACCTCGGGGTCGGCCAAGCCGCTATGGCCTTGATCTTCCCTGGATCGGCGCGTACGCCGACTCTGCTGAAAATGCAGCCGAGGACCTTTATCTCTTCGGCTGCAAAGACGTACTTGTCGATGTCGACATTGAGCTTGTTAGCTCTCATGACCTCAAACACTCGACGGAGGTGCTTCAAATGCACCTCCATAGCCGTCTGGCCGCCTTCGGCACGGCTATGGACGAATATATCGTCGAAGTACGTCTGAGCGAACGTACGTAATGGTCTAAACAGTTGTGTGACCAAGCGATTGAACGTCGCTGGGGCATTCGATAGCCCCTGTGGCATCACTAGCCACTCCCAGAGCATCCCACTCGGGGTGCTCACTGCGGTGAGAGGAATGTCACTCTCCCGCATCAGGATCTGGTAGTATCCGTCTACCAGATCCAGGGCACTGTACAGCGTACAGCCCGACATGTTGTTCAGCAACACATCCTTGCGAGGGATCGGCGTCTGTGCCGGTACCGTCGCATTGTTCAGCTTGTTATAAGCATGAACCAGACGCCACTTCCCGTTCGGTTTACGAACGCAGAAGGTTGGCGTCGAGTGCGGGGACTTTGACTCCCGCACCTTGCCCGACTTCGCCTTTTCGGCGAAGAAGGCATCAATGACCTCGCACTGCTCGCGAGGTAGAGGCCACTGCCTGGTGACACAATACTTTGTGCCTGGCACGAGATCAATCTCGAGCCGAACTCCCCGATCCGGCGGGAGTTGGGATGGTGGGTGCTTCGACACCACATCCGAGTACTCCTTCACAAGAGGATACACTGGATCCTCCGGGTTCTTGAGAATCTCAGAACCCAAGCGCGTTGCGCGCTGCTTCGTGAACCCCTCCAGGACATCCTCGTCCATTACGGAGGAAGAGTTCAAATCTTCACGAGATGTCTCCGGCTTCAGGAGCATTATCTCCGCATTTTCTCCGGCCTTCAACTCGGCCAGGAAGTCCTTCATGGACAGTTCCTCGAGGTTCAGCAGTGCTGACACCTCTGGCAGTGCCTCCAGATGGCTGGCACATCCCTTCACGTGACGACCGGACACGCCGTCGAAGACATGGCATTGCTCTTCGACCGGCCGTGCCGGTGGAGTCTCAGACTCCGAGTGTGGTGCTTTGTTATCCACACGGGAGGTGCTCAACGACACCTCCACCCTCGTACTGGTCTTCTTGACCCCACGTGGAACTCTGCTACCCACGCTAGAGACGCACGCTGCGCTCTCATTCTTCTTTTTGGTCTTCTTGACCTCATGTGGAACTATGTTACCTACGCCGGAGGCGCTCTCATCGTCCTCCTCAGCAGCTCCAGCTTCGTGCGGACCTATGTTACCCGCCTGTGGACCTATGTTACCCACCCAGGAGACGCCTTTAGCGCTCTCCTCAGCAGCCTCTGCTGCTTGTGGACCTATGTTACCCGCCTGGTCAGTGCCGTCCGGCACTGACCACAGTCGAAGCCCATACGGCGCGACGACCCTCAGCGTTTGGACTTGCCGTCGTGTCAATCCCACACGCTTGGCAATGAGCCTTGGTCTCATGACCGGTTGCGAGGATCATCGCAACATCTTCGTTGGAGTCTGTGACTCCCAGTACTTCTTCGGGCGCAGAAGCGCCTTGGCGACCATCTCTGGCGCCCCAGACCCGGACAGAGGTGGGAACATTTTTCACCAAGCTCTGTCGGAGACTGCTGGCCGGCTAGCCCCAATGGCTTTGCCGCGCCAATCGATCCAGGGCCGTACGTTTTGAGCCACGGCACGCCCAGGATCAAGTCGTATTTATTCATGCCTAGGACAAGGAACGACTCCGTACTGTCAAAGTCCTCAAACTTTACAGCCAGGTCCATGCGGACCCCAGGTGCGTTAACCACCGTACCATCGGCCAGTCTCACCGAGACCTGGCCCCTGCCTTTGCTTTCTCGCAAAGCATCGGCATACTTGTCGCCATTTCGCGCGACCGTCTGGCGTCGAGCAAAGTTCGTCGACGCCCCAGAATCAATCAGGACTCTAAAGGGATCTCCATATCCCCGTACACTCGCGTGTACCACGAGCAGTCCGCCGCTGCTCTTTCTCGTCTCAAGAGCACGCCGGCTCTCAGGGGCTAAACCTCCATGGCGTGCGCCGTCCGCACCCCTACCATGGGGACTTATATCTTCCCCAGTAGGGCGCCCCGCCCCTACTGGTGACCCCAGTTCCCCTGGCTCTTGGGTCGTGGCTTCTGCCACGGGCCCTTCGAGCTCCTAGGTTTCGAGGGGAACTTCCTTTGCCCTCCCGCAGGGCAGGCACGTTGCATGTGCCCGAGCTTACCACATCCGTAACAACGGATGGAGATCTGGAAGGCCGTACCCAGTTCCATGGGTACCGGCCCGGTGCTAGCTCCAGCTGCTGGAGCTCCTTGCACTGCGCCTGACGACGCATTGTTGCCTTGCCACACCGACGTAGAAGTACGAGCCTGTCGGTGGCTGTACTCCTCTTGGAGGGCGATCTGGATTGCCTCCTCCATAGTGTTCGCATGCACGCGAAACAACTGTGTGCGGGATGGGCCCACCTTCAGGCCATCCGTGAACACTGCCACCTTGATGTGTTCAGGTAGGGGGTTCCCTACCAGAGATGCAGCGCCCGCATCTCTTGGATGTACTCATGCAGCTCACGCTTCCCTTGTTTACAGGCAAGGAAGCGCGAGCGCTGGCGATACTCATAGTTCGCCGGAAGGAAGGCGGCTCTAAGCTGTTGACACAGCTGAGCCCAGGTTGTGAAGCAACCCGGCGTTGTCGCCTCGAGCGTGTACGCCCAGGTCTTCGCCCGACCTCCCAGGTTGGACAGGGTGAAAGCGACCCGAAGTCGCTCAGTCGAGATTAGAGCCGCGTCCATCGCGAGCTCGACCTCTCGGACCCAGAAGTGGAGGTTCTCTCCCTCCTTCCCCTCATAAGGGTTAACCTTAAGCCTCAACGGCTTAGGTTGGGCTGGCTTTAGGTCAACCACGGGGGTCTGCTGCCCCTGTACGTGGGCGATAAGCCCTTTCTTGTACGTGTCGAACGCCTCGATGCGTTCGACCTGCCCGGCCGGCGTAGCAGCCGCCAAGCTTCGGAGGGCATCTCCTCCAAAGATGCCCACCATCTTCCGGACCGACTCAAACTGAGAGTCGGTCAAATGAGGGAATTCCCCTCTATCCATCCTGGCTTACCTTGTAAGAGCCACAGAGGATTCAGGTAGTCAATCTACCCGCGTAGGCGTGGATTGACTACAAGTGCTACCAAGTGTGACGGGGTCACGTGAGCACCTTGCTTGAGGAAGCGTGCTATTAAGAGTATACAAACTCTAAGTGAACGGCGGTTCACTAGTCCCTGGTCTGAGGGGACTTAATAGCCAGTTTAGAGTAGATTTTAGACTGATGTATTTATAGTTAATTAGGTCCATTTGGCCTGTAATACAAACTCCTAATTAACTATAATTTAAGCCTATTATGCATCTAAAAGTTAGGTCAAATACTAATGGCTTACCCTCAGCCACCCGACCTACGTGGCAGTGGTGTGACCCACACCACGTACAACAGAGTATTCACAAAACGAACACTCACAGAGGTGTATCTACTTCTAGAGGCGGTACCCAATGAGGGTACCCTCATGTAACCCCATTACATCCCCCACTTAGATTGGGGCCACCCCAAGCAATGAGGAGACAGGAAGAGAGCGCCTCTCTCTTTCCTTCTCTTGTCGATACCCATCGACGAGCCATCGTTGTGGCTTTGTCTCTTTCATTAAGCCTTTTTGCGCTTTGCATGACACCCGATGTTTCCACGTCAACCTCTTAAGCATGCTACGGAAGACTAGCTCTCACGGCGCTTCAGCGCCTTCTAAGCCTAAGACCGCGAGGTCGAAGACTGCCAAGGCCAAGTCGACAGACAAGGCCACTCCACGCACGGAAGCCCGCAAGGCGGCTTCCAAGGCGGTCAGCAAGCCTACTGCTGCTGCCGTTCGAGGTGGGAGCCTGCGACGCGGTCGCCCGCGCTCCTTGCCGCCAGACGACCAGCCGAACCCCCGGTTGCCTATTGGAACCATAATCCTGGAGCGGGGTCCCTAGTCTTTGATATCCCAATGATAACGCGATCGGAGTCTGACGTAGACTCCACAGGATCCACGAAGGATTCTGCTCCTGCACGGGATGCTTCTTCACAGGACGCTCCTATTGATGATTCTGAATCATCAGAGGCGAAGGTAGCTCCCGCAAGCTCGCCTGTCCAGAATCTTACCTTGTAAGGCTGAGTGTTTAATTAGGTACTTTAACCTGTAATAAAAATTACAAATTTATTTTATAGTTTGTTCTACACAATATCTGGTCGAATCTCATCGGGTGGCTCACAGCCTGTGCATATGAATCGCATCGAAATAGTTGTACTATATTATATTTCGGGACAACAATAGGAAATGGTATCGATTCCGTAAATTCCTCGGAATTTTCATACCCCCACATTGGGATACCATAATGAAGCCAAGTCCTCTGGATAAGGATATGCTCCATCCGAATTTCCGTACCCCCCCCCATTTGGGATGCATAGTGCAGTCAAGTGAATACAGAGAGTATTCACAAAACGAATACTCACAGAAGTAGATATACTTCTAGAGGAGTACCCTATCTGGGATACTCCTCATGTAACCCCGTTACATTGTGTCCTTCAAGTGCTGATACTGTTAGTTTGTCTAACGACTACACTGTGTAATTAAGTAGTAATTAGTCTGAGTTCAAAATTAGTCCAAGTCAGACTAATTTATATATTGGTAAAATCAGCGTATTCATAATTAGTCTGAGCTAAAATATTCAAAATTAGTCTTTTGAAAATGAGTTCAGTTTGGTGACATGATAGGTAATTGGTAGCTGGTGCTGACAGAGAAATGAATTAGAAGCAAGCCAAGAACGGCACCAATTACGCTCAAAAATCTGTGATGCGCTGCGGCTTATCTTTGAATATCGATGGAGTCTAGTTACAAATGAACTCTTCAGGAAATCATCACAAGTATCATGAGGAATTTGCTTGCAAGTGAAACGACCTTGTGTCCCTCACAGAGTGAAAGCTCAAGAAATCAGTAGTTGACGAGCAGGCAGCAACGATTACCTGTGAGGCAGTCGATGTTTCGTGAAATGAGCTCGAAGCTCCTGTTAGCTCTTTTTCTGGTAATCCTTCTTCCTAACTGCCGTATGTGATGGTCAACCTCTTTCACAGGATAGCCCCACCACGTGGGAAACCCTCCAGCACTAAGTGTCTTCACAGGATAAACAACCCACGCTCGCATTCCAACGTTAGGATCAATACACATCAATCCTCAACAGCAAGAAAGAAACTGAAGAATCGGATCTCAAGTGGCACCAAAATGGCACGATCGGTAGTGACGTAGGCAAGTCGGTACGTTTTAGAGTAAGGATGGAGAGGCACACCTCTAATTCAACGTATATTTCTGGAAACTCAGACTAATTTTGAAGTTCAAAATTAGTCAATGTTCAAAATTAGTCTGTAGTCTGGACTCAGACTAATTCGATGAAAATGTGCTTACATAAATTAGTCTAATTCTATAACTAGCCCAATCGGTACGAGATCGAGCGTATCTTAGAAATATTTCTAACCGGGCAGCCAATCAACTGCTGTTAACTTACAGAAATCTCCAATCAGATCATCTTTTACTACAAAATGTCGACGAACAACAGGAATAGCGTGTAGAAACTCCAGAAAAGAATTTAACGTGGTTCCGATAAAGCATAAATTCGAAGATTCGCAACTGTTTTGGGTGTCTTGCTTAACTTTGTTAAGTTCGGTGCTGCGCACTTAGTAAGTACTGTAGGCGAACGATTAACAAAACTGAACGTAATTGATTCCAAAAACAGCAATAAGTCGCAGACGATCTAGTTGCGATAGCCGGTATTCGAATCTCACGGGTTCGAAGATTTGACATCAAACCAGGCAACTTAACAAGAAGACTGATGTGATATCATTTTGGGGGTGTTCTATTTGCCGACAGGACCATCCTCAGTGTTGCTTCTGCGGGTGACACCGAATGGTTTACCATAGATCCTTTCGTATTCCTCCAAGACATCGCCGATGTTGCCACCATGTTTCCTTTTACCCTTGCACTTCGCGCGCCTCATTTGGCATTCGTTCGAGTATGTTTTACCATTTTCATCTGTAACTGGGTCGTACACATGTAAGCAATACTGAGGGCAGAAGTCATCGAGTTGGGCAGTAGAATCATCAGCCCCACTGTCACTGGGAGACACTTTCTTTCCTTTAGCAGCCTTCTCCTTCTCTTTGCACTTTTCTCGCTTCATGACACATTCGCTCTCGTAAGCTTTTCCATTTTCATCAAACACGGGGGGTCGTATCACATGAAGCACGCTCTTAAAGCAAACGAAGTTGCAAGATGCGTCCTCCGCCAATTCCGTCCGTAGTGAACGCGCTGTCACTGAGTTGTCAGCGTGCACAAAGGTCGTGATGGTGGCAATGGCCACAAACACGAGACTGAAGGAAAACTTCATGAAAAGATGGACTAGGAAGACGATGGGAGTGTGCTGGACTCTGCGAATTCAGCAATGACTGAGATCCCTTACAGTGCAAGTTGCACTCGAGTCGATAGACGATTTGCACATCCCCATTAATATCTCGATCAAGATTAGGGACTAAGCATTGCCAATTCTGCCACGCACACACTTTGCTACCGACATTTTGCCCGTGTAGACGACCCACCGTCCCGTAAACACTTCAAATACTACCAGTAGTGAAAATTCCATTGCCCACAGGTACTGTACCAGTCAGTCAAGCTCAAGAATTAATACAATCGACATACTGTATTGGACAAGTTAACTTTAAAACTACGTGATTGTTTACGTACCAAAGTGTTCACGGGCTCAGCATGATTAACTACGATGTGCTCTGCGCGCTAGTTAGCGATCGAGCACAAAGTTTTCTGGTCCTTTCTTACCAACCTGCAACAATGCTACAGATAGAGCGAGACCTGGAGTGACGTCTTCAACACCCAGTGTGTTACTTAAGCGAGATTCGTTGCAGTTACCCAAAGATGCAGCAACTCGCTTTCATTTGGCGCTCACAAAAGTTGAATCTAAGTCTCGCTCTGTCGAGTTCGCTTCGTCCTGGCGTCTTCCCAATAATTATTGTATTGTCTTTTGCAGTCATTTATCCTTACCATGTAACTTCACTCAAGGGAAACGATCCGCATTTTGACAAGCATGGCGTTCCCTGCAGGCAAGTACGCGCGGTACAAGCGCGCCACCGCCTTCTTCCTGGACTGGCTGCTACGTGCACGTGGCGGTGGCCGTCACGCAGGTCAGCGCGTGCATCTGGAGGTGTTCAATGACGTGGTGCAAGAGATCGCGGCGGATCCGTCGACGCTCACGCCGAAACTGCTGCAGACTCTGCTGCCAATACGCAATCACATTACGCGAGCACGTGGCCACGTTCTTCACTGAAGATGCCGAGGGGCAAGTGGAACTCGAGAGTTTTGAGAATTACTATGAAGTTTTACAGGTGGACGAGGACTTGTTTTATGACGAAGAAGTTGTTGTGGCGGACAAGGGAACGCCAAAGACGCCCAATGTGGACAGGGAACAACTCTTTGAAGAAGCTTTCGCGGACGAGTTGAGAATGGAGCTGGTGTCTTTGTTTATGGAGGTTGATGAGTTGCTGGAAGGTGTATACAAAGTATACACTGAAGTGAAACAGGAGAAACGCACGTTAGTGGAAGCCACAGTGGTGGTGCTCACAGTGGTGAAGCTGGCGTTGGATTCCGTTAATGCACCAAACTACAGCTATGGTACCCATCGCTCCGATTGGCAAAAGATATGTTCAATATTGTGAGAAATAGCTCGCCGAAAAGCTCTAAGCAGAAGATTCTGCAGCTTCATGAAAGTATCATGAGCGAGCTCAGTGACTCCTATAAGATGCGAGATGGAATGATCAAGTACGTTCCTGGTACGTTTCTCATTGAGCTACTGAGTGTGGTGATGACATTGGACACATTTGCTGTCTATATCCCAGTCGATATGAACCAGTCAATCTTCTTTCCGCCTGGAGTTTTTGGTAAAGCTTATGGTGAAGACCGCACGCCGCTTTATGTATTACTTCCGGACACAAATAATGATAAAGTTTTTCGAATGCAGCAGTTGCCACAGTTGTATAACGCTCTCGCTGACAGAAATGCTGCTGCGAAGATGGGATATGAATTGGCACCATTGGGGCCCTTTATGTCATTGATGAATAAGTTCGTCACTACACGAGAGGTGACACTTCCGCTGGTGTTTGCGTGCATATGTTGGATGAAATCAGTTGCTGCTTTACAAGGGCACAGAGGACTCGGCCGCAACATCAGTCTGGCCTTCAAGCATTCAAGAGGTCTCCAGAGAAATATTGAGGCCGCCCTGGAGAGTAAAACGGCACTACTTGCCTATGACAAAGGTTATGACCTCCTAAAACGCTGCATTGGAGAGATAAAGCATTTAGCTCCCCTCTGTCATTTAGCCCGCGCTAACCCATTGTTTGCTGGACTCACGATGATGAATCACCATTTTCAATATATGCACATTGCAAATGAGGTAATGTTTGCAACTTCGAGATTCCGAGCTTTTGGACATCTCTACAATGCTCTCGTACAGGAAGGATATTTAGATCCTATACCGTTTTTCGACAAGGTATATGACGTGTACGCACAAGAGGTCTTTACTCCTTCTCGAGCTGCAGCGGTACATGGTTCTTACTATCGTACATACCTTCTTAGTTCGAATTTGCGGGTGAACTTTATCGAGGCAGTGTTTCGTGGTGAGGATTTGCCTCCTATGAGTGAAGCCTACAAGAAGCGCAAACCATTTCACCTGAGCGACGTGTCAGAAACATTCCGCTTGATGAAGCTGAATGATAAGGCAATGAAAGGTGGACATGGACAAAAGTGCTGGATAATGTTGCGAATACTTGTTCAAAAGAACTTTTTGAAACACGCGTGCTATCTCGCGATCTGCTTAAGCTGAACGAAGATCTCACGGACATATTTCCTGAACTCATCAAGATATTGGGCCAACAAGAGCATTTTCAGAGAGTCATGGCACATTCGATTGCCGGTGAGTCTCGTCAACAGCGTGTTAATCGGGCCTTGGAAGAGTCCGTTATGCCGTTTGTGATGCCACTATTGGATGCCTTGCAGCCAGATGGGTCAGTTGACATGAGTGCTCTTCCAGGTGCAACGCATGCAACAGCCGCACTGGATGTTTTGTATGCTGAAGAAATGTGCAGAGAAGCCGGAGCACTGATCAAATCTAAATGCACAACTTCATATGAAGTGTGCGAGCAAACATATTTCACGTTTTCACCCCATCCAGATTTTGTCAGCCAAGAGTATGGTGCACAAGAGGACAATCCTAGGGGAGAAAACTATGAGGAAGTGTTCGAAGATTTGATGAAGCTGCTGAGAGAAAGCGATGGCCCGCTTACTGGAAGCGACCTAAACTACATCAAATTTGAGCTTAAGAAGGATCCCAACCTATTGGGTTTGATCTCTAGTGATCCAGAGCCAGGTGTTGATAGAATGTATGGTGACCTTTGTAGTCTGCTCCACCAAGCAGCTGCCAGTCCTGCACACGATCCTGAACTTGTCGACTGGATGACACAAATGGGAGCCTTATCATACAGCCGACGTTACACTCCGACAGGAGCCATTACTGAAAGACATGAAAGTCCCTCGGTGGCTGTATCCCAACACGATGGCTGTGCATAACGCTGCGATTGCAGGATATGAAGACATTGTTCGAGTCATTCTCGGAGCGGATAGCATGATCGACTTGAATACGCTGACGTTCCACACTAAGGAAATGCTAGCTCACTTAGCTGTGAAGAATGGACACAAGAATTTACTCCATGCGTTTGGTGCCGATCTTCGGATAAAAGATAGTAAGGGGCAGAGTTTGAGCGATGTGGCCTCTGATCGGAAGTGGGCGCGCGAAATTGCTGTTCGCACAGCAGAGTATTTTGCGAAAGTGCCAGGCGAAGCGATTCAATTTTGCCACCACAGATTGCACCGCGCACAGAGCGTCTGTACAAGACGATGCCTGCTCAATACAGCTCGACCGCACAAAAGGGACAAAGCAACAAGAAGAAAAGGATGAAAAAAGCAAGCAGGGACCACCGTAAGAAGAATCATTGATCGCGGCAGCTGCTATTCAGGGTGATAGTATCGTAAATACTCGACGAGTCCTGATGCGTTTGCTACAGTCTGCTGGCTTCGAGATCGATGAGAGTATGGAATCGGAGAGTGTGACGCTACTGGAGGAGTTGCTCCGAAAACTATCGTCAGCAATTTTTGCTCGGCTTAGAGACCCAACTATTACTGCCAACAATAAGGCAGACAATGTGCACAACGCTTGTGAACTGATTAAAGAGATGGAGAATTTTGTCGCCTCCTATTCAGACCCAAGCAGGCTAAACTCTGTGCGTTACCAAATTCGAGTCGTCATTTGTTCATGGAATTCATATGATGCAGAGGCTTAATCGCGTTGGCCACGCCGCCATTGCAGTCCCTGAGCTTGGCCCAATATTAGAACTATGCGATACGACTTCATCCTACACGAAGTTTGTTATCGGTACCGCAAAACTATGTGTCTCCATTGACAGGAAATCACAGGCTCGTGAAATTATGGATGTACTGGAGAAGCGTTTCCTTTTTCTGAAAGGGATTTGAGTGCATTTCGGGGGTTTGTACAAAACTACTCTTCGGCTCGTGACGCAATGGGTTTGGGTAAACGTCATGTCCTAAAACGTTTCAAAAATTGGTATGGTACTTGACGAATGTTGTGGAAACTACAATCTACAGCTTATCCTAGATGGGATGGCCGGTCGGCCCTTCTACTTCGAGTGCAGGCTGACCCCTGAAGCAAGTGATATCGAGGTTCCCGTCTGATGTTTGGTATCAGCATCATCATTGCTTTGGAAGGAGTCGCGGTTTTGAACAATAATGATATGCGTATCATCTACGGCGGCACGAGTAAAGCTGACGTAGCAAGCATCCGTGAAATGGTGTTCAACATATCCGATCGCCTTGAAGTCCAACTTGACGAAGAAAACATGCAGCTTTGCGCAACGTCTATTCGAGTCGAAGGTTTTGTTTTCTCAAATAATGGTATCCTCCGGATTGATTCAGCGCCATGAAGGAAACAAAGCAAGCACCGAATATTTCTGAGGAGTGCTCGAATACAATTGAAGCAACAGGAATTCTACAGTTGCAATAGTTTTACGTACTGGAAGGCACTACAAATACATGGCAAGAACTTGATTTTGAGGCTAACGACAGTTCCAACATCTATTAAATCTGCGTAATATTATTGATAATACTTGTGGGAAATTGAAAATTATAAAGTATATCGTAGAATCGTCACGACAAACATGAATTTACACATTTATCACCGCACCATTAGCCTGTACTTGATGTTCTTGCGAGCAACAGCCTAAACAAGTAACTTGACGTCAGGACAGGCTGCTGGGCTCTTTGCGTTGATGACGGTCTATTTATTGGAATCGTCATCCTCAACGTTGGATTTGTGCGAAGCACCGAAAGGCTTGCCATAGATCCTTTCGTACTCCTTCAAGATGTCACCAGCGTCGCCATCATCTCCTTTTTTGTCCTTGCACTTGGCTCGCTTCATGTAGCATTCGTTCGAGTACGTTTTGCCATTTTCGTCGGTAACTGGGTCGTACACGTCAAAGCAAAAACGACGACAGGAGCTGTCGTCTTGCTGGGTAGAGTCTTCATCAGCCTTCGACTTGCTGTCACTGGCAGGGTCGTCACGCGACTTCTCCTTGACGTTAGCAGCCTTCTGTTCCTTGCACTTTTCTCTCTCCATGACACATTCATTGGAATACATCTTTCCATTCTCATCGTACACAGGTCTCATCACGGCAAGGCAAGCGAAATTGCAAGATCTGTCCTCCGCTAGTTCTCTCCTAAGTGTGAGCGTCGTCGCTGGGTTGCCAGCGTTAACAATGACCGCGGTTGTGGCAATAACCACGAACGTGAGACCGAAGGTGGACTTCATGAGTAGTTTGGGAGACGATGGGGAGAGTGCTTGATTCAGCAAATTCAACAGTGACTCAGGCTCCATGACAGATCGACGATTTCGCATCCGGATTCAGATCTCGGTGATTACGGTTTTCACCGTATAGCACTATTCATACTGTAATCATTGACCACGCACATTGTGTGAAATCGACGAAAGCTATGGTTTTATGAAGCATGAACGCACATCAAATCGACTTCGGGATTACGGGCTTTGTGAGTAATCGTCATCATTTAAAAAAACGCACCAACTTTATCAGAAACTTGGCATTGCGATGTTCAAATAATCTGCCCTCCATAGATCGATTTTACTTGTAGTAAGAGTGAAACGGAAAACTCCAATACGCAAGGAAGTGGCGAAACGGGTACAGCCATCGACATGAGTTGAAGGAGTAGTCACTTCCGCAACAATCTCCTGGCGAGATACTACAGTTTTACAGTAGTATTATCTACGTGTAGTAGTAGATAAGACAAGCGAACAGCGTTTTGCGCTCTTTCAGGTTCTCTGTCTGGTATGAAAACTTTGATGCAAGTATTTCACTGGTGTCGCTACATTTTCTCCATCGGTGTTCGTATATTTAGTGAGATCGCCAAAGAAGTAGATGTTGGTTATATCAAGTCGAGATATGGCCGAATGAAGGTCATTTCATGAAGTATGGTCTGGACCGACAACGCCTTAAAGGAAGAAATTCCGAATACTAATGAGCACTTGCGATGCAATGCTCTGTAGTACACTCGCCGACAGCGCAGTAGAATGACGGTGTAATCTGAAAATCGCCTCGTTCCAATTCCTTCCGAACACCAGGCTACCGTCCTCTTTGAAAACACCGGTAAGGCAGGCCACATCCACAACGTTTCCCCACCAACCACACCAGCTGACCAACACAACAGACGAGTTGTCACCATGAAACATCCTGCAATTATTGCCTTGGGTTCGTTCGTTAGTTGTCAATCATATCATGCCTTCATAATGACATCCAAAATGGCACAAAATAAGCTCATTCCTCAGCTTCCACAGCCTGTACCTCCAGCCATGCGAAGACAAGATGTACTCTCGAAAAGCGACAACACATTCGTGGTCGTCACGTAAATAAGTACACTAGAAAGCACAGCGACGACGAGCCATCCACCCGAAGTACTATAGCCTCCATAATAACGAAGCTGCTGCACATCAAGTTTCTGCCGAGGAAGCAACCCGATGAATACGAGACTAAAGAGCTGAAAAGACCATGCAATTAGGTATGTGTAAGTGACCTGTAAACGTGTGGAGTCGGAATCACGATGTACGTCACCATCAGTGATCGAGAAATGCGAGTCGATAGCTTTATAAGCCGTTGTTCCCAACGGAATTGCCATATTTCTAAATGTAATCACAAGACCGTAGGTAGTTCCTTCGATTCCCCGTGGGGCAAGCTCGATAATTGGGAACAGCTGAACGAGGAACCGCAAAGCCACTGCCGGTGCCGCGAGCGCTTGCATGTACAACCAAAAACTCCGCTTTCTCACCACATCAAATACTGTACACGCCACAGTGACAACGTCTACACCCACCACCCAGACAGTCGCAACACAGTACAAGTGCCCCCATGCTCCACGCAAAAAGAAGCGTCGAGTTGCTAGCAAACCACCAATAAATGCCAAATTCCACACCGCTAACGAGATCGTTTTTGACCAGGTGTCCACATCCACCCAATTCGCTTCAATTGCAGGTACAGCGTTTGAGTCGATTGTTAAACAAAAACTTGCAATGAGTTCGAACATCAGGAGCTGCCACATTGCGCGACTCTGAAGAAGTCTCCAAATGAGTTGACAACGCTCACCAAAATTCAGTGGTGGGTCGAGTGGAGATGTATTCGTTTGATGGTGCTGCGGTGCTACTG
Source organism: Phytophthora palmivora (assembly GCA_008079305.1). Taxonomy (NCBI): domain Eukaryota; phylum Oomycota; class Peronosporomycetes; order Peronosporales; family Peronosporaceae; genus Phytophthora; species Phytophthora palmivora. The sequence continues at coordinate 16,185 of VOQZ01000842.1, read as the reverse complement.
GACACAATACTACATCTGAGAACGAGAAAATCGGCACTGTTTGAGTCGTTGGGTCTTCATGCAAGAACCAAATAGAGCCCACAATTGGGACTACCGACCATGCAGCCAGTACCAGCAATACCTCATTCACACTCAGTGACCACGAAAAACTGCCGCCATACTCTGATCCATTCAGTGTCCCAGTCACGAAAAGGCTCATGATGATCGACCCAACCATCCTTGCAGCGTAGATAGACACTTGTGTGTGTCCTCTTGTCGGCAACGGCTCTCGCTGTGCAATTTCCACCACAATGGCATCGGCCGCAACGTTCGCTAAGAAATATCCGACTGTACCCAGCGTCATGAACAAAACATATCTCCACGCTGCGTCGGTATCTCTTGCTCGAGGCTTTCCCGACGTTCCAAGATACAACAAACTCGCGAAACACAACAACCATCCAAAAACCAAATACGGTTTCCGCCTGTACCCGCATATCCTCAAACTATCTGTCAATAATCCACCAAAAGCTTTGAAATTCCACGCCGTATTCACAACGATCGTCGCTGCTCGTACTTGGTACTGTTGCAACTGCAGGTAGTGGCTCATAAAAGGCAAAATCAGGCTGTTGATGCCGCCATAGAGCGCACCAATACTTACATAATTAAGCAGCAACCCGACAGTTCGTCGTGTCAAGAGAGCCACTTGTCCACCAGGTCGTAGCGCTCCATCTTGCTCCAGTCCATAGAATGCGTACTCCTGTCGTTCTCGCATCACGAAAGGGTGGGGAGGCACCGTGGGCTGCACCATAGCATCACCACTTAGCTCTGGAGGCAGTGAGTCCATACTTAACGATAAAGCTTCGGGTGACAACGACATGGACATGGAGGAGCAGCTTTTGAGCCAAATGCCCGAAGAAATGGACAGTGAAGCCATGAGACAGTCGAAACGTCGATAACCGTCGGCGACTAAGAACACGTCATCCACTGGTAAGCGGGTTAACTGGCGAGAAGGACGCTTCGAGACGTTGGTGGTCGGGCTAATGGAGACTATTTACCTCTCTGGGTGTCGTGGTGGGGAGGACGGCAATCGTGTCGTATCGTCGGCAATCGTCACACTGTGATTATCAAATGTTGGAGGTGAGCCTTAGAGATAGGATGTGAAACGTAGAAGAGTAGCGTATACGATATGAAAGGTTAGCACATATCAGAGATTAATAAAGCAAACTAACTATCTACATCGAGCGCGACCGCTGCTTGCACTGCAGACTGTTCCGAAAAAACTAGTTAGTTCCACTGCTTTTAGTGTTGTAGCAAATCTCCCATGCCTTCCCGACGTAGTGGCCGAGTTGGGGGCGTGCTCTCGCGCAAGCGTCCATTGTGGTTCGTGTGGGACCCTGCAGGCATCGTCATCGCTCTGTTCGCATGGGTTTTAGTCTTCGGTCTGCTGGTGGCGGTGCTCACGTCCATTTCGCAGTGGGTGGGACTGTTGTCGCTCATGGGGATAACTGAGGGCGTGTGGTTCACGGGACTCTTTGCTATGTGCCTCTGGTGCCACGTCGTCGTGCTCACTAGCAACCCAGGCACAGTTCCATTTAAACTCAAGGGATTGCCATCTTCAGGGGACGAGGAAGAGGAAGATGTGGAGGAGATTGAGGAGGAAATGCCATTGAACGAGTACGAAGAGTGCGAGGACGACGGATCGCTGCTTATCTATTGCGATGAGTGCGAGATCTACAGACCATCAAGGTGCGTCAAGTAGTGGTGTTGATACTAAGGATTGTTGCAGATACTGATGCATCTGTGCCTAGAGCTGTGCACTGCCACACTTGCGAACGGTGCATTGTACTGCAAGATCATCATTGGTACGAAGTTTCTACTGCAGTCTCTTCGGTTAGTATGGATCTGATAATGTTGTGGTGTTGACAGTCCGTGGGTGAACAATTGTGTGGGGATCGGGAATCAGAAGGCCTTCTTGTTGTTGCTACTGTATGTGACAGCTACGAGTGTCCAAGCGGCACTGCTGGTGCTCCTGCAATACGTCATGTGTTCGCGTGGCAAATACTCGTGCGGTTTGCAGAACGATCAGTTCCCGGGCAAACTCGGTGGATGGATCCTTGCGGCGGCCGCCGTGTTTGGACTCTTTTGCTCGCTCATGTTGACTATGGAGCTGTACAATATTTATCAGGACCCATTGTTCACGCTGATCGCCGACCAGCTCGCTGCCCGTCGCGGTGGAGACAAGTCAACGACGAGGCTTGAACGCCACTTGAGCGTCATTTGTGGGACGGATGGCATGCGAGCTTCGTGGTTCTTCCCACCGCCTGAACGACGTGCGCTGCACGACATGGAGATCGTGCAAGGCTTCAGATGTCGTTCCGAGGATGCCGAGGTATGCTGATGACAGGGATCTGCTGCCGATAGGACGTTGTATCATTGGGTCTGATAGATTGAAGACATGGACGACTTTGTAAAGCAACATTGCATGCTTCACTCATTGCACTTTCGCCATGACGTGCACGAAAGGTTTCTTGCATTCAAGTTGAAGGTAACTGGACGATGACGCCAAAGTGCCTTCGAAATCCAGGCAGACAAGATCGGATCGCTTGAGATCGCCTGTGGCACTACTGCCTGCGACGATCACCACGGGAGGTCAAGCTCATCATGTCCCGGAGTGGACCCATCAGAACGGCTGGTTGCCGCGGCGTCTCCACTCTTTGCACAGGTGACATGATCGCATACGGCGAGTCAGGTTTCTGAGGCGGGTCAAGGTCGGACTCGCTGCTAACAGCAAAAAAGCGTCGATGTTCCTCTTTTGAAGCAGCCAAACATGGCCTATTTAATACTCCCACGAATGTTCACCGCTGTGCTGCGCGAATATCGCAACAGAGGTTGACAGCGCCACATACGGAGAGGTGGCACTGGTACATGTACACAGTGCAAGGTCTAGAGCGATGACATACATGTACGTCGCATTTGCTCTGGCGCAATCTCGGTACGTAATCCCCGTGATCCTAGACGGGACGGGAATGGGTCCTTGGGATGGGTACTGCGGATTCTAATGGGTATTTGGAAATGGGTATTTGCTGTCCTGCAGACTACGACGTCCGTCGTTTGTCCACTCTGGATATTGTAGTGCTGTTGCAGATGATGGTAGTGTTGACGGACTGCATCGCATTACCGAAATCACTTGCTATGTGAATTTAAACCTGCAGTGGCAAGGTGCATGGATTGCTTGGTCAGTTTTCTGACCGCCACTCGTTGTGCAGAGCTGATCGCGACAAAACGAGCCGCAGGAAAACAAAGATTTCGAGCTCTCTACTTCTGGTGGTCTGGTGATGGGACAACCTCTGTAAGCATACAGTGTATCGCATGCGAATTGAGTACTTGGTTGCACAATTGCGTCGCGCCATCAAATGCAACCGAGTGCTTTAACTGTACAATACAATATTGTTAAGCAGAGATGAAATATAACCGTGACAACTGCTTTTCCTGAACCATTTCCTTGTCTTTAGCCGCTCTCATCAATACAACGTCTAGCAATCAATCGGAAGTTTCAACTCCGTCTCACTGGACCAAACTGAAAACGCAATCGCTGCAATCGACAGCAATACTTATCGGAATAGAGTTAGTGACACCGTATTGAGACACAGAGATTCCTGTTTGCCCTTACCACCTAGAACGCTTAATGGACCCCTTTATTCCCTACTAAGAATTCTACTGCTTCACTAAAGTCGAGACAAGCTGCCATGTGTAAAATTTGGGGCTCAGAGCGAGTTTGCTGTTAGTAGCGATCGCCGACTTTCCAGCGCACATCTGAAACGAAAAGGTAATGTCAGAGCCTTCACTGCGCCCTAGTCAGTGACCATTCTCCATGCGTATTAAAATAACATTCTTACGATGGTCATGGTGGTCATGGCGAGCGTCCTGCAGACAACTCACATCACGATACCTGAAAATGGGCCCTTAAAATGGGCTTCTAGTTCCGTCTTTGCTCGTGATGATGCCAACATACACTTTTTCGCACGATATCACTATGTACCATCATACACCTCCTATCTCGCATTCCCTACTATATCGCTCGGTACTGCAACTGGTCATTCCACAATCCCCTACTAGCACATTTCCCTAGGCTACAGCATCTGAACTGTGTTCAGCGGCTGACTGCAACTTCCAGCGCAATCAGCATTTTCCGACCGGCAACTTCGTTCATTCGCGCATTTACCAGCAGCAGAGATCAAGCAGGAATCGAGTCCATGGCAGTGCTCTCAACGCACGCTAGGGACGACGAGTATGTCGGGCCTGTGAAGCCTGTTAAAGACAACAACCAAGTGTTCGAGGCCGAGCCGGCAGAGGACAGCGACGACGAGTTGGCGCCCGTCAAGACCAAGCGATTGTCAAGTGCCACAGCCGCCAGCAGCGACGGCGAAGCGCTCACGGGCGAGGACCGCGACCGCATCCGCGAGGTGCGTGAGCGCATTCTACAGGACGTGGCCCAGCACCCACCGCAGTCTCCAGCCAAGACCCACTTCCGACGCGCCACAACGGTGGCCGTCCCATCGCAAGGTTTATTGCCCAAGAGAGACGCACCCGAACAGGATGACAGCAGCAGTGAGGCTGGGGAGACGCCTACGAGTCTCCGCCTCACACGCTCCAAGAGCTGGGCAGGCTGCCCACAACGTGACGCTGCGCTGGAGGCGATAGAAAACCGCCAAGTGCGTTTCCGCTTCTCCACAGCGGCGTCAGTGCGAGAAATCGTGCGTGAAATGTACTCCCATCGCCTTCGGGAGTTCCCAGAGCAGTGTATGATGACGGCACAGATGCAGATGCAGGTCGGCTCGGTATGGCGTCAGATGACGGTCGAGGTGGACCGTGATGGCATCAATTGCCAACGTGTGTCGCTGTTCCGGAAGAAAACGAAGGAGTTCCAGATCGCCAAGGATGACCTCATTGGAGCGACATTCACAAATGGTAGTAAGACGAGTGTGGATGTGCACTACATGCTGCCTGGAAAGGGCAAAGAGCATCGAAGACTTATGCGACGGCATCGCACTGTGACCTTGCGGTTCAGTGACGAGACAACGGCTGCTAAGCTTGTTGCATCATTGCAAGTGTTTGTCAAGTGGCTAGCTCGCGTACCGGAGAATGTGACACGTCGCATCAAGGTGGTGGTGAACCCCCACTCCGGTCGCCGTCGTGGACGCAAGGTCTGGGAGCACTGGAAACCATTGCTGGAACTCGCCAACATCCAATGTGATGTTGAGGAAACACAGTACAGCGGGCACGCTCGCGACATTGGAGCGGCATTCGACTTGGAAATGAAGTACGAGGCTATCGTGTTTGTTGGTGGTGACGGCACCGTGAATGAGTTCATGAACGGTGTGTTCTCTCGAGAGGAGAGTGTCTGGCGCACTCTAGTTGCCACGACCCCAGTGTCGCTGATTTGTGCTGGTACAGATAACGCCTTTGGCAAGGGTGTGGGAACCCCCACTCACGCGTCGTCGGTGTACTGCATCATCAAGCGCAAGATCCGTCCGCTGGACGTGATGACATGCCAAGCCAGTAACGAGGACGGCTCGACTCGTCTCGAATTTGCCTGCACAGGTGTAAGCTACGGTATCGGCTCGGACATCGCCGTGGAATCGGAGGCTACGCGATGGCTCGGCGTGCACCGCTACTTCTACCTTAAGGTCAAACGTGGTCTCCTTGCGCCACACAAACACGAGGCCAAGATCAGCTACGTCCTGTCGGACAACACCCCGGTTGATCCCACTACAGGAGAGCAAGTCCTGCGCACGTACTACGAGATCATGGATGACACTGCAGAGGACCAGCATCATGTGGAGCGCTGCAGCATCTACGACGACTCAGATCCGACCGCAAAGCAATGGAAGGGTGACGCCGAGTCAATCTTCCACCCCGCTAGTGAGGAGAAGTATGCAGGTCAGTGGCAAAGTTTCTCATCTGAGCTAACATCTGCTGGAGGCTCCAATGTGTACTTTGAGACGAAGTACGCGCACCCGTCGGACGGCAACATGGACTTGATCTATTCCCGCAAGGGCAATATCAAGCAGACGGCCGAAATCGCCGTGCGTTACTTGGCTGGCACGTTCCTCAAGTCGGAACTAGTGGGTTACCACAAGGTGAAGGCGATGGTGATTGAACCGATTGTGGAGGATGTTGAACGTGGATGGCGAGGTGTTTGCGGGACCAGGCCCGTTCCGCATCGAGGTGGTACCGCAGCTTCTGTGTGTGCTATCCGAAAAGTAAGTGATCAACAGTCCCATAATTGACGATTGATAAGACGAAAGACGAAAACAATACCATGGTAGTGCCGTCGGTAAGTTAGTGATAGGATGGAGGTGCAGAGCACGATCGAAGGGCTCTAGGGGCAAGGCATCGGGGGTCAAAGGAAGCACCTGAAGCCGCAGGAGGGTAAGCTAAAGTGAATACATGTGTGTCAGTGATTGGATAAAGCAGTCAGCAAATGAAAGACGTTCAAGCACAATCTTTGTAGTTTCCCGCTGGCTGCCGTCAGCATCAAATTTTCAGCTCATACTAAGTAATCAGTATGATACTGCCTCAAGGCCCTTCATACGACGTATATCTAGTACAGTCCATTAAGTGAAAGCATTTGCAGTCATTTTGATTTCTACAGTGTGCCTAGTTGTGGCACATTGCGCAGTACAGCAGTGAAAATGCATTGGATCTTAGTACATGTAGCCATGTGTGCCAGTCACGACTGACACGATGGCTACACACATCAGATGCGGCCGTGTCGTCTGAATGTCGTCGTTGCTTCGAGCGACATTCTGTATCCACACGACATAACGACGAGGTTTTTTAGTGGGAAGAAGAGCCAGGCGTGCCCATTTCCTTATCGCCTGTCATGGCTGCGCTCTTGTAAACTTGGCGGTAGCAATAACTGTAGCTATTAAAGGCAACATTGCCATTCAGGCGACAACTGCGCATCCACATGACATGAAATCGGTTTATTGTCACCCGATTGACCCGTAAAGCGATTATCGACAGGCAAAATATGGGTCCCGATAACATAAAAGAGTGCAGTGCCCAGTTCGTGATCGCCGTTTCAATTGCGGCGACATACACAAGGCAAGTAAGTCGAGTTTGCTTGCAGATTCAGGTCCAACGCGGCAACGGTGAAATTCGTCTGTCATCATCCTGAATTTACTAAGGAACTACTAATAGATATTTCGCGAACATTGTGAAACCAAGTATTCGCGACAGTACTTGGCAGTATCTAGTTGCTCACATCAGTAGTCGTTGACTAAGTTTTATGTTAGCAGTCGCACCTTACACGCAAAAGACTTGTGATCGACCACTGGAAGATGATGCTTGACGAAGCTACGGCGGTACTTGCACACTTCTCTCTGAATATATTGCTTCATCAGACATAGCCTAAAGCATACAAAACGTTCAACATGTTGCTGTCAGAATGCTTTGGCATTCCTTGTAAGGTTGGCAGGCTGTATCAAGCCAACGTGATAATAGATGTCGTTCCTGACAGCGCCAAGGTAGTAGTCTGTGAAAAGCGAAAGAATTGTCTTGCTCGGCGATCACTTCAGACCGCTTTACTTTTGCTTCGACTAGATCAAGCTCATCGGCCCATTTCCCATCACCTTTTGGGCACATCGCCCATTTTTGCGTGAGGTTTTTTGTCAGGAGTCGAGCGTCAGAGTCTGTCGCCTCGTTGTCGTCGTCTTCACCAATGAAAGTGCGTCTCGAGTCGCGGGTAGGGTTTTCGCTTCGCTCAGAACGACGACGCGAGGGGGAGTCACGAGCCTCGCGTTCGGATAGACGGACGTCCAGTTCGGATTGTTGCGCTGGCCAAACGCCACCAGCCGCGGAGGAGAAGCACAAGGCTCAAAGCTTCGCCACTTGGCTCCTTCGACATCTGGTCCACGTCAGCGGCAAGGGTTCTCACTCAGCAGGCGGTAGAGGCCCCCCACTCCAGGGTACGTGGCCACAACACAGCGAAAGAGAGAGAAGCTCAATCTTGGCGCTTCAGACGAGAAACACACCGGTGCTAACTCTCTCTCTCTCTGTTGCATTCACTTCATAGCAACAGTCAGTAACCTCGTTCTAGGTGCGTCCCTGTCGCTTTACGCAGGATTATCTTCATCCCCGTCGCTTTAAGCTAGTGTTAACCTTATTGTGTCTTGCCAGGTCACCATGTCTTTCCGGTTCCCTCGATGGGGTCGCAAAAAGAGTAAAAGCAAAGAGCCAGCAGGGGGAAACAAATACTACCCCAATGGAGCTGGGGGTGGAGTCCCTCGAGCTCCTCCCTCTGCACCAGGACGCACCTACAGCAACGGTTCCGACTACCAAACGCAACAGTCGTGGCAGTCGAACGGCACGATGCCTCCTGCACCTGCCTCAGCCGACTACCAGCAACGTGCGCCCTCTTCAAACCGTGGTGCTGCACTACCCTTCTCCCATCCTCTCTACGCAATGGATCAAGAGGGAATGATTCACCTCAAAGCCACTGGCAAAGGTCTTGATGATTCGGACTTGGCAGTGCACCAAGATGAAATTATCAATACTGTGGTGAAATATGTGCAAGATTCCATGAGAAAAGAATTGGGGTTCAAAGAGGTGTACATTCCAGCCAATAGCACGCCAGAAGCACCAGTCAAGGCAAATGTGTTTGTCTCACGCAACTATGAAAGTTGCAAAAAGTTGCTGATATTTGTGGCTGTGAGTCGAGGGTTGTACCCTGGCTTGTGGAGTCGCGGCCTTGTGCTTCATGCTGGTGTCAAGAGTGGAAGTATGTTGGAATACTTTCGCAAAGCAATTGATGAAGGTTATGGCATCATTGTTGCCAATCCCAACAAAAATGTCATTGTCATGCGCGATGGCAAACAACGTTTGCAAATTCCTGGCTCTTCGAGTCCCGAGGAACACATGGATTCACTATGGGACTCGTACGTGGCACGATCGGCTGCACGACGTGTGTACTTTTTGGGTTACTCTTACGGTGGTGTGTTGATCAAATACTTGTTGCAATCACGTGGAGACCAATTGATGCGTCGCAATGGTGCAATTGCATTGATTGAGTCAAGTCATCGCATTGAGGATGGAGATTCCCAGTCTGTCAAGTCCATTTTGGCTCATCGTACCATGTATTGGGAGAGCAACGACCAGCTGTTCCAGACCAAATTGGATGGAGATGCACCTCATCGCACTGGTTGCACGTGCTTGTCGGCTGGAAGACCCCCTCGCGCCCATGCCAATCACTACTACGTCACTGCATTTTGTATCAACAAGATCCAAGACGCACTGTTTCGATTCTTGGACACTCGTGATGCTACGACATATGTGGCTGGTGAGAAACCAGTGCCGGAACCTCCTGCTTCTGCTCCGGCATTGATGAACAATGGAGTTGGTGCCCCCGGTGCTCCGCAGCTGCAACGCCAAGAATCGACACGCCGTGAAGCCAACAACTCCAAGATGGGCAATAGTGAGAAGCACTGCAACTTGTGTCTCTTTCACTTCACGCTCTTTGACCGTCGTCACCATTGCCGAATGTGTCATCGTGCTGTTTGCAATGCGTGCTCGCGTGACCGACTTTTCTTGCCGGGATCTAGTACGGCTCAGCGTGTGTGCACAGAGTGTGCCACGGAAGGACCTCGTGCTAATCAAGCTCCGACGCAGCCACCTCCGAGCTACCCGCGCATCAACCGCACAGCCAGTGATGCAGTAACAACGACTAACTCGTCTACGGATATGTCACAAACCCGCAACCGTTCCGACACGCAGATGTCCAACCAGGGCCGATCAGAATCAAATGCGCAACCGCCTGGAAATTCCAAGCTCAGCGTTGAGGACTTTGATCTGCTCAAGGTTATTGGTAAGGGTGCTTTCGGTAAGGTTATGTTGGTACGCAAGAAGGTTCCGGATGGAACGTCGAACCCGAATGCGATTTACGCCATGAAGGTGCTGAAGAAGGCATCCGTGTTTGCCAAGAACCAGGTTGAGCACACCAAGTCAGAGCGTCGTATCTGCGTGACATTGACCACCCATTCGTAGTGCGTCTACGATATGCGTTCCAGAACGAGGACAAACTGTATCTTGTCATGGACTACTACAATGGTGGTTCGCTGTTCTTCCACTTGCGCAAATCTCGCAAGTTCTCGGAGAAGCGCGCGCGCTTCTACGCCGCGCAGTTGCTGATGTCTATGTCTCACTTGCACGAGCTTAACATCGCCTACCGTGACCTGAAGCTCGAGAATATTTTGATGGATGACAAGGGCTTCATCGCTCTTACGGATTTCGGCCTGTCCAAGGAGAATGTGGACGTGCCCGATGGTGCTAAGACTTTCTGTGGTACGGCCGAATACATTGCACCTGAATTGCTGAAGGGTCTGCCTTACGGTAAGGCTGTGGATTGGTGGGGCTTCGGTACTCTGCTGTATGAAATGATGACTGGGCAGACTCCATTCTTCGACCGCAACCGTAAGCGTATGTTCCACAACATTCTCCACCGCGATGTTGTATTCACTCAGGCTTTCTCGGAGGACGCAAAGGATCTGCTGACTGGGCTGCTTCGCCGTGACCCCGCTAAGCGGTTAGGCTCAGGTCCTTCGGGCGTGCAGGAAATTATGGATCACCCGTTTTTCGCTAGCATTGACTTCGACAAGTTGCTGAAACGTGAGGTGGAGCCACCCTTCAAGCCTGTGGTGAACAGCGAGGCCGATACCGGCAACGTTGCCAACATCTTCACGCGCGAAATGGCCCGTGATTCGCCAGTGACTCAGGAACTGGGCGCTACGCATCGTGCTCAGGCACACTTTGATGGTTTCACGTACATGCCCGGCAACGAGCACTTGAACTAAGCGAAGAGTGATGACGATGGAGACCTCGAGGCAGGTCAGAATGTTAGACGACTACCCGTCCCTACGACGATGAAGTCAAGAGCAAGATCGAGCTGCATGGGGAAAGTTGCCAAGTCGAGAGATCAGAATGAAATTGTATACCGAACGTGGTCGTCTCGGTCGACGCAGCTTCGTTGGAAAATCCCGTAGCAGCGAGTGAGGGAGACGGCACGAGCGAGAGAGCCGTGTCGGTGTGTGTTGTGTACGAGAAGAAGAAAGGGAAAAGAGCAAGAGAGAGCTGGCAAGAGGTGCAGGGTCCGCTTCGGGGTCTCGGAGACAAACATGCTCGGCGCTGAAAGTGGAGATCAATGTACCCTTCCTGCTAGTGAACTCACCATTTTAGTTTTAGCATTGCGAGTGGCATAAGATGAAAAAGAGAAAATGAATATCCATAGTACTCTTTCTTCGGCGTCAAGCTAAGTGTTCCATACGTTTATGATAGCATAGCTACATTTCTACTTGGTATCAAAACGTACTCTATTATCCTTCTCGACAATGAAGAAGGTGATCTACGCAGAGACCGTCACAAATCGTTCTGGGATCTCTTGTGTCTATCTTATCGTCCATGACACGAGCTTTGCCTAAAATATATGGATTTGACTGCATGTCAGCCACCACTTAAGACTTGATGACCTTCATGCGCTTCAATTTTAGGCTCGGGTTGAGAAGGAGAAGCTGCATCTCGACTTTGGCAGCTGCATCACTATTGATAGCAGCCAACAATAGTGTTCAGGCACCAGTTCCTCCGTCAACGGCCTCAGAGGTGTTACGGAACTTGCTCATTCCCCAACTTTCCAGCTTTCTGCCCGGGCACTTCGTCTCTCCTCGTTCGATTTTCAACAATGAGCAACGTCAACGAGCCCATTCGATTCGGGATGTCGTCAAGCTGCAGACCAAGTCAGCATTTGTTGAAAGTGCTGCAAGTGCATCTCTAGGGTTTCTGGAGTTATCGGGTAAAACGCAGACCCAACTACTTGTGGTGCCTCCCGTGAAGGATGACGTCAAGGAGCGGTTCGTCGAAGCCGAATTCATCATGTACGAGTCATCTTTTCGCTGTACAATACAGTACTGTAACTCACCATTGTTACTTGAATAGTACCCCAATTCGTGGTGACAAGCAACAGGCAAACGGTACCCCGTTGACCTACGAGACCCCCTTTGTACTTCGCACATCGGACGGTAAAGATGGTAGCACGTACTCACTGAACAACAAAGTCCCGGGTCAACGTGAAGGAGTGAGTCTCCAAATCTCGGCTACCAAGGGTGAAATGTACATCCAAGTGGAGAAAGAGGGCTGCACAAAGACGACTGATCTCCACTACGGCGACGACGGTCTCACCCTCAATGTCGTGGACTCGAACCGTGTTCGAAAGACCCTCAACCACGTATTGACCCACATCGTCAAGCCCAAAAGCGACTCGCCCGGTGGCATTATCCACTGCGGTGCTAAAGGCACAGCTCTCACCTTCAGTTTTCAGCGTGCAGTCGATGCTGACGGTAAACCTCAGATCGAGACACGCAAATACATCAAAACCCACAGGCGCGTCGGGCGAGCATTGATGCACTCAGCCCCGCCAAGATGGATGAGCTTGGTCGTGCGGACCGCATTGACAGCAGCGAGTTCTCGGATGTCGATGCCTTGAGTCGTTCAAGCAGCATTGCGGGTTTCGGCTCGAATCCTGCAAGTCCTCGTGCTGGTTCCATGACAAACATGGCAAGTCCTGTGACTGCTGCTGCTGTGGCAGAGCGTCTACCAGCGGTGAGGATGTCGATGGCGCCGAAACAGAGACAACTGATCCAACTAACTCCCCAAGCGAATCCTCCGCAAATTCAGCTGAGACGAAGGCTGCAGCATCTCCGCCAAAGCCAGCTAAATCGCCCGTGAAAAAATCGGCGTCTATGAAGAAGACAGCTTCTGAGAAGAAGTCAAGACGAAAACCAAAACTGAGGCAGCAGTTGATGCTAAGACCGAACCCGAACCGGTGAAAGCTGATGCAGCAAGGCCGAGATGAAGACTGAGCCAGCGAAGGCAGAACCGGTGAAGGTTGAACCTGCGAAGACCGAAGCAGTGAAAAGTGAACAGGTGAAGATTGAAGCGGGGAAGACTGAGGTTACGAAGACAGCGACCACTACACCCGCCTCAAATATTGTTAACGCAGCCCCGGTTGAGCCTAAGACGGTTATGGCTGATGCTTCAACCTTCCCGCCCATTCCCAGTATCAACGGACCTGCACCTGCTCCGGTAGTGGTGTCACCGAAGTCAGCAGCTTCACCAAGACCGATATCAAGGGACCACCCACCCCTACCGCTACTCCGGCATCGCCGAATGATGAAGGAAGAGGAGGTGGCGCAGCTGAAGGCCGAAGCTGAGGTGGATAACCTTGAGCCAGCTTGCGCGGCGACCAAGTGCAGCATCATGTAAGCCACGGCGATCGACCCGTAGATCTTCACCAAGCTTAGCATTATATAACGCATTTATAAACCATCGCATCTGCTGTCCTCCATGATCTTGCTGTAGATACTAGCCATCACCTCACGAGCAGCTTGTTCACCGTCCTCAATTTCCATGACCCCGTGTTCATATTTCTGTTTCGCTTCTCGTGTTGCAACGCTGCAGCTGTACTCTCACGTCGTGCAATTCGCTCTAGTCGTTTGTGTTCAAGAGCATCATTTTCTTGTGCTTGGTCATCTCCAGTAGCACTAATCATGAATCCTTCATCTCGCAATATGGTTCAACTAATAACCCACGCTGCTGTACACGCGTTGAATGGAAGCCCATAGCAGAGTTTTCAAGCACCAATGGAACGTAGATAGGATCCATCGAGCATGTCAATACTCGACGTACAAATGCCAGTTGAGATGCTGTAGTTGGTGAACAGAAGCTCACACCTCGAGGTGCTCCCGGACGCTGGCAATCGTGTACTCGTTGGGTTCGTTCCAGAGCCTCCGATACCGTTATTCCATACAAACGACCAAGAAGCAATGCCGATACGAGTCCTGTACGACCGTGGCCATGGCGACTGAATATGTATAGGTTCTTGCCAGCACGGAGCCTAGAGTCGACCTGATCTTCGAGGAATCCGATCAACTTGTCGCTGTCTGGAACGCCGTCATGATCGATAGGGAATACAAGAACTCGAGCTGCATCATACCCAATCGCGCTAGCTCAAGAGTAGCCTTGGCAGCCTGCTGATCAGCCAGTTGAAGCTTTTGCTCCAGTACATCATGTGCCTCCTTCATCTTCGCTTCCTCAGCAGCATCTTCTACCTGTTGCTGATGCAACGACATCGATGCTCTCCTCTTTCTGTCGCCTTTGGTACCGAACTTCCCACAGCAGCCGTAGCAGCACTCGCAGCTTCAGCATCAAATTCGATTAACGCCTGTCGTGCCAGTTCTACATGGCGCTTGCTGATCGTCTCGGCACCTTGCAACTCCCTACACAGAGCTTGGTACTTCGTACGAACTTGGCGCTCGTAACTCCATTCAGTGCAGGTGCTCGAGTCTCCTGTCGCTTCTGTCTCCATATTTCGGAGTTCCTGTGGCTCCATCAGACACACGAACACGCTAATCTGCTGCAAAAGTACACTTGTAGCGAAATCAGTACGTGAGACCAGTCGTCGTGCTTCACGGAAAGCAGGTCCGATGGGGCATGCCCCAGCAAGTACCGTGCTCGAATGACCCAGTACGAAGTATCCGTTGGGCCAGCGTGGTTGGCACGAAACAACTTGTATGTCGTCGTGTCCTCGATGATAATCTGCGTTCCAGGTGCAACAGATTTGTCTTGAACTGTACGTCGTCGAGCTCCCATGCGTGGAAGTTTGGGCAGCATACCCTTCATTCCATGACTTGGATGCCACGTAAGAGCTGGTGGAGGTGGTGGATTGCTGGGTCCCACAGCTACACGCCATTGTCTCAACGCTTTGCGTTTCCGCTCTTCCATTTGTCGGGTTAGGAAGGCATATAGCTTTCGTGCCTCATTTTTTGGCGTCGATAGAGCTCTAGAACATCAATTGAAGATCCAATAGCCCTACTAAGGAGAAGTTGGCGTTCTTTGTGCCGATTTCTCTCGACTATCCGTCGATACCAAGCTTGTAATACACGCACAGCCTGTTCCCGCTTCTGCAGCTCTTCTCGCTCACGATGTCGGTTCACATATTCACCCCATAGTCGCCAAGCAAATCCCGCATAGACAAAAAGTAGTTGTTCCAGAATCTTACGAAGGTGTTGTCGACACACGCGCTCGGGGGAAACTAACTCGTGTTGTGGTATCAGGAAGTATCGAATGCGATTAGCAGGAGCCCAAGGCGTGGGTATTGGTTCCTCCAGCTCGTTTTTGTGACGGTCTTCTTCAAGCATCAAGCCACCTGTAGCAAACCCATATTCGAATGGCACCGCGTCTTCTTCACGCAAATTCTCCTTGCGTCCGATCGCCTCCATCCACTTGCGCACGTTCCACAAGCCTTGAGCGAGCTCTTATAAAAGTGTGTATCATCCTGTCGTGTGAGTCGGACACCAAACTCACTACTTAGTGTCGCTGCAGTCTCAGCAATAATTTCATCTAGTATCTCAGAGCTCGGGAACGATTCAGCATCATCGTAGCGATCTGCCTCGAATCTACTCCAACGGAGTATGCGCCCTCCTCTCAGATCACGTCGAAACTTTGCGCGTGCGATCTGCTCAGCCGTAACAACAGCACGCAATGCGCCGAGTTGCGTTGGAAACACACCAATTTGATGCGGCCAGAAACTCTCACCGATGTAATGTTTACCGTCGCTGCTGATGTCCCAACCAGGTAGTGTCAATGCCGCACGAAAGAAGCCGTTAGGTAGAGCCTCCACACCTCGCAACCAGAGCACGCGATGATAAAATTTATCTCCACTCGAGGTTGTCACGGGTTCTTGACTTTTTAAAGTGCCATGAAGCAATTCCCGCGACCAACGTGAGCAATCCGGTGCTCGAAAGAAAATGTGCGTTCCAGCAGGAAATGCCAGTCGGTGTGTAGATGCAAGACGAGGTGGAGATTCTTCCGTTGCTCGCGTGGTTGGAATACCTAAAAGTTTTGGAGAAATAACAGGAACTTCTGCATCAAAGCTCATTTCTAGCTGAGGTTCTAGTGTTTTGGTTTACACGGCCAAAACGAACGCTGTGAGTCGAAAGGGACGGGATCTACACGCAGACGTTAACACAAAGTTAGAGACGGCGAGAATGAATTCTTGATCGAATGAGAATACGTACAATATGGATGGCATCCGTACACCTGAAACAAAGAGCCAGTGCGCAATCTTCACAAGCAAAAACAGCGATAGAGGTGCAA
>VOQZ01000841.1:0-43650 GCA_008079305.1 Phytophthora palmivora | reverse complement strand
ATTTCATTCATTTCATACATGTTCCGAGTCGGGTAGTGAAAGATAGAGCTATTTCACACTACATTTCCTTTTGGATTCTGTGTACACAATGCACGGTGTGTGCCCACTTGGCCGAGCTAGCAGAGCAGCAATAATTTTTCGGACGATCGTGTATCTTGTTTGCAAGTACATCGCGTGCATGGCTAACTTACCGATTCAAAAATCAAATAGCATTCGTTGCGACGAAAGATATGAAGGACATTATGTACCAAAGTATATATGTACGAACGTTGCTACAGATTGTGGGAACGGAACATATTAGTATATATGTACGACTGCTACGTACAGTATTGTGGAAACGGAACATTCAGTACTACTGTAGTATATATGTACGAACGTTGCGTACACGAGAATTCGTACGCATCCAGCATCCATACTTTACTGTACGGTACAATCGATAGTGAATAATTCTGTCTCCCGGCTTATATACCACGTTCAGTGAACCTGGCTCACGTTCTTATTGCTTGTTCGTCAAAGGGGCACGAAACAAACAACGCGTCGTCTGCTAGATGACATGTGAACAAAGCTCACATGCGGTCGCGAGAAAGGAAGAAAAAAGTCAGTTGCTGCGAAGACTCCGATACGGGTGGCTTTGTAGTCCGCACTCTACTTTGGAAAATGTGAAGTGGCCAATAGAGTACTTTTCGGTTTGGACAACTGCTTTGGGTGTCATCACCAAGGGGGTCATACGACATAAAGGCAACACTACTTGCATCCGTTACTTGTGTTTGTTACTCCTATGGTCATTGGTACGAGAGCGCAGTAATTGGTGGTGCTACCTTGGCTACAACCTTGGTGGTATGTTCTCTCGACGATAGCTTCTCGTCTAATCAATCCAATCTGTCCTGATTAGACTAACTATCGTGCATTGGTTTCTCGTCCGAGAACTTCCTCGGCTGAATCAACTTGGAACTTAGAGCATTTAGTATCCTATTCGATACCCCTGAAAGAACAAAACAAAGTCAAGTAGATCCGTATAACGATGGCCATGATACATGACTCGTGTATTATCAAACAGTAAGGTACGGCACCACCTAAGTGGTAAAAATACATACTCGCTCAGACAAAACGAACACTTCTATGCGCTAATAAGCCTAGTTCGCGGCACTGGCGTTGTAATAGACCCGTATTCTCGAACTCAGGTGCGCCAGTAAGGGAACTCCACCTCGTCGTGTGAAGGAGCAAACAGCTCCTCACCCGTCGTATAGGAACGTAGCAGCCCAGAGCAAGCACACCACCACCACGATACTTCCCGATACCTTCTCCCACATGGCCACCTGACCCATGACATTTCAGTAGAAGACGATAGGCAGCAAGATGCAGTTTACCGTGATACACGAGGCGCCAACGAAGTCCGCTAGGGCCGTAAAGTCGTCCTTCAGCAAGATACGAGATGATCACCAGCACTACCACGATGGCAACGCGCATCAAAACGTACTTGATCGCGTTCGCGGCGCGGTACTCGGCAGCCTCTGCTTCTGGGTTTCCGCGGCCACATTCTCGGCGCAGCAACAGACACGTATGACATCCTGGAGCTGTGAACAGAGTCCTGATGGCCGCGGTCACAGGGGGTATGACCTGCAGGTAGGTGTTAGGATTCTCAAGGTCCTCCGATGCCTCCTTGTGCATGCCCAAGAACAGACGCTCTGCGATGTAGAAACGCGGGGTAATGATCACAGAGAACGCGATCGTGATGTGGAGTTGCATGAACAGGTAAGCCAGCACGATGGTACCCCCAGTTCGGTGCGAACCCAAATTAGTGAGGCCGGTCTCCGAGTCCTGGTTAGATCGTGAAGAGTAGGTTGCCCGAGATCTGGCAGCCCACGGCTGAGTACGCCGTACTGGCCAGGATGAGGAAGAGGATCGAGATGAGCGACGGTGACACCCACAACACGCGGCATTCGCTTGGGGTCGCTGTGCTCGCGCTGAATGTCGGGAATCACGATGCCAGCACCGTACGCGAGTGTCAGATTGCGAAGCAGCCAGCGACTTGCGAGAACGAGAGGTCGGGCTTTGGAATACTCGGATGACACTCATGCCGTGCATGACTACGGCCACGCCAAGAATGTCGGCGCAACGATCGTGCCCAAGCAACGGCAAATGCAGCACCAGCCTTCCTTTAGGGTGGGGGGATCAAGCACACGGGGAGCACCGTGCATGCCCATGAGAATGATCCACGTAGTCTGACTAAAGGCTTCCGGGAAGAGACCGTCAAGTAGTGAGCCGCCGAGAACCAGGAAGACGCACGGAAGGAGGAGAGACACGAGCCCATCTGGGAGATGACACACAACCAGCGACCGGTTTTCCCCATGCACCACTCGCCGAGGTCTCCGAAAGTCTTGAAAGACTTGGGTGCGAGCAGCATGACCTTGGACATGGTGATGGACGCGTATATGTTGGCGAAGGCCATGAAAGCCATGGCAGTCACGGCGAGATAAGGCCGGCGGCGAGAAGAAGTTGCCGGCGCCATACCAAGAGTTCCAACGCCGTAGATACAGCCAAAAAGAGGGTTTAAAGGCCGATTTGGTGTACTCTGCAGTGAAGAACGGTCCTTTTGCCTAGCTGTCGTCGGTGCGCACACAAAAGGAAGTAGAAATGGAGGCTTGGGCTGGCGGCAGCAAAAAGGAAAATGAGCCTGAAGATGTCGACTCGAAAACCAACTACTGTACTACAGAAGCAACAGAGAATCTTTAGGACAGACTGATTTCGAAAGCTCCGCCGACGATGCCGCATGTTGGCGGCAGCTGTAGCATGCACCATCAAGATTGTGGCGGGAAGGATACCAGGCAAGTAAGATACGGGTGTGATTAATTAATCCCGCCAAATCGATCTTCACGTAAACTGGGGAGCATGTACACAGCACCTTCTCGGCACCGTGTGTGTAGCGAGCCTTTTACGGTGTTAAATCGTTGCTGTACGTTTGTATCAAAATGATGATGTTGATCGGAGGGAACGCATGACAAGCACCATGAAGACCGAAGTCATGCACGATGGATCCATACATGCTCTAGATCGATCAAGGTTGGACATTTGCCAGTCTCAGGGGTGTGAGCAGAGTAGAGCTCGTGCCTTGTCTCAGCTCGGAAGTTACTAGTACGGTATGAGAGCACATCGCAATGCGGCTTTTGGAAGTTGATGCGTAGCTACAAATATCTTCGTACGTACGGTTTGCATCGGCCTAGATTGTGAATCACAAATTGTATTATCCAGAGAGTCGACGGCGCACAAAGCATTGCATGTTCACTATGTTGAAGTGGAAGGTTGGAGAGGTGATTGGTGTCGTGCAGCGATGCCATGTTTGTCATGCGCGGCCAATGGTATGTACCTTGCATTTAGTTCTAAGCAATTGCGTTCTGTTTGACTAACTCAGTCACGGCTTACGGTTGTACAAGTGTGCACGTACAATTCGTTTGTTTCAGGCTAACTTTTGTTGGACAATGCAAAGATGGAGTGAATTTGTGAGGAGCAAGAGAGTCGGTGGACGTGCAAGGCCGGACATCATCCTGTTCAACACGGACCTGCTTGTTGCGAATTGTAAGCCGTCATTCAGGTTGAAGTGGAAGTCGCGAAATGATTGACAAAGTAACTTAAATCCTCTTCGACGTTTGGTAGGCTCTCTACTGTTGCCCTACAGACTGTAGGGGTAATATGACATGCACCGGAACGATATCTGAAGAAAATCACGAACTTCAGATTTGCAATACATCTGTAGACCCCGAATTATCTGCTGAAGAAAATTATACGTGGCACACTTGTTACACCGTAAGCCGTGATGAGTTAGTCAAACCGAACGCAATTGCTTAGAATTAATGCAAGGTACATACCATTGGCCGCGCATGACAAACATGGCATCGCCTGCACGACACACCAATCACCTCCCAACCTTCCACTCTCAACTAGTGAACATGCAAATCCTTAATGCTTTGTGCGCCGTCGACTCTCTGGATAATACAATTTGTGATTCACAATATAGGCCGATGCAAAAGTAGCTACGAAGGATATTGTAGCTACGCATCAACTTCCAAAAGCCGCATTGCGATGTGCCTTCATACGGCCGGTACTGTAACTTCGAGCTGATACAAGGCACGAGATCTACCTGCTCACACCCTGAGACTGGCAAATGTCCAACCTTGAAGCGATCTAGAGCAATGTATGGAAGTCAATCATGCATGAACTTCTGTCTTCATGGTTGCTTGTCATGCGTTCCATCCGTCAAACATCATCATTTGATACAAACGTACAGCAACGCGATTTTAACAGCCGTAAAAGGCTCGCTACACACACGGTTGCCGAGAAGGTGCTGAAGTACATGCTCCCCAGTTTGCGTGAAGATCGATTTGCGGGATTAATTAATTAATCACACCGTATCTACTTGCCTGGTATCCTTCCCGCCACAATCTTGATGGTGCATGCTACAGCTGCCGCCAAACATGCGGCATCGTCGGCGGGAGCTTTCGAAATCAGTCTGTCCTAAAGATTCTCTGTTGCTTCTGTAATACAGTAGTTGGTTTCGAGTCGACATCTTCAGGCTCATTTTCCTTTTTGCTGCCGCCAGCCCAAGCCTCCATTTCTACTTCCTTTTGTGTGCGCACCGACGACAGCTATGGGCAAAAGGACCGTTCTTCACTGCAGAGGACACCAAATCGGCCTTTAACCTCTTTTGCTGTATCTACGGCGTTGGAACTCTTGGTATGCCCGGCAACTTCTCGCGCGGCCGCCCTTATCTCGCCGTGACTGCCATGGCTTTCATGGCCTTCGCCAACATATACGCGTCCATCACCATGTCCAAGGTTATGCTGCTCGCACCCAAGTCTGTCAAGACTTTCGGAGACCTCGGTGAGTGGTGCATGGGGAAAACCGGTCGTTGGTTGTGTGTCATCTCCCAGATGGGCTCGTGTCTCCTCCTTCCGTGCGTCTTCCTGGTTCTCGGCGGCTCACTACTTGACGGAGGTCCCTTCCCAAGCCTTTAGTCAGACTACGTGGATCATTCTCATGGCATGCACGGTGCTCCCCGTGTGCTTGGTCCCCACCCTAAAGGAAGGCGCTGGTGCGGCATTTGCCGGTTGCTTGGGCACAATCGTTGCCGACATTCTTGGCGTGGCCGTAGTCATGCACGGCATGAGTGGTCATCCGAGTATTCCAAAGCCCGACCTCTCGTTCTCGCAAGTCGCTGGCTGCTTCGGCAATCTGACACTCGCGTACGGTGCTGGCATCGTGATTCCCGACATTCAGCGCGAGCACAGCGACCCCAGCGAATGCCGCGTGTTGTGGTGTCACCGTCGGCATCATCTCGATCCTCTTCCTCATCCTGGCCAGTACGGCGTACTCAGCCGTGGGCTGCAGATCTCGGGCAACCTACTGTTCACGATCTACCCAGACTCGGAGACCGGCCTCACTAATTTGGGTTTCGCACCGAACTGGGGTACCATCGTGCTGGCTTACCTGTTCATGCAACTCCACATCACGATCGCGTTCTCTGTGATCATTAACCCCGCGTTCTACATCGCAGAGCGTCTGTTCTTGGGCATGCACAAGGAGGCATCGGAGGACCTTGAGAATCCTAACACCTACCTGCAGGTCAGTACCCCTCGTGACCCGGCTATCAAGGACTCTGTTCACAGCTCCAGGATGTCATACGTGTCTGTTGCTGACGCCGAGAATGTTCACCGCGAAACCCAGAAGCAGAGGCTGCCGAGTACCGCGGCGCGAACGCGATCAAGTACGTTTTGATGCGCGTTGCCATCGTGGTAGTGCTGGTGATCATCTCGATCTTGCTGAAGGACGACTTTACGGCCCTAGCGGACTTCGTTGGCGCCTCGTGTATCACGGTTAACTGCATCTTGCTGCCTATCGTCTTCTACCTGAAAATGTCATGGGGTCAGGTGGCCATGTGGGAGAAGGTATCGGGAAGTATCGTGGTGGTGGTGTGCTTGCTCTGGGCTGCTACGTGTCGTATACGACGGGTGAGGAGCTGTTTGCTCCTTCACACGACGAGGTGGAGTTCCCTTACTGCGCACTGAGTTCGAGAATACGGTCTATTACAACGCCAGTGCCGCGAACTAGGCTTATTAGCGCGTAGAAGTGTTCGTTTTGTCTGAGCGAGTATGTATTTTCACCACTTAGGTGGTGCCGTACCTTACTGTTTGTAATACACGAGCCATGTATCATGGCCATCGTTATACGGATCTACTTTGACTTTGTTTTGTTCTTTAGGGGTATCGAATAGGATACTACATGCTATAAGTTCCAAGTTGATTCACCGAGGAAGTTCTCGGACGAGAAACCAATGCACGATAGTTAGTCTAATCAGGACAGATTGGATTGATTAGACGAGAAGCTATCGTCGAGAGCACAACACCAACGTTAGTAGCCAAGGTAGCATCACCAATTACTGTAGTAACAAGCACAAGTCCACAATAATAGAATGCAAGTGGCACTGCCTTTTCCAGCGCTGTTATTAAACTCTACGTTGCCACTTTGGAGGTGGTATGAACGCAAACGTTACCTACAGGCTTCGTTCACAACTCTTTTAAAACTACTTACTTCGCGTAAGTTGTGCAGTACTGTATGCACTTTTCAATGTCACGAAACGAAAAATGCTTTGCAGCAGCACTTCAACGTGTCCATGTTGAAGTGGTAGTGGTGCAAATCGTTTTCGAGATGCCTGATCCCAAAAGAACGATATACTACGTAGACTGTTAGCACCGGCGGCGCTGCCCGTTGGTTTAGTAAGTTGCCAATGACAATCAGCCTGGTTGTCATTGGTTACCAGCGTTCTCTTCGTTGCACAGTGCGACTTCATGGTATCAGCTACAGCGCACGGTGTAGCTATTTAGCATCAGAAAGCTGCAAAGATTCTAGGTTGTCACTGACCGCCACAACTTCGTTATGGACACCACGGAATGTGCGAGCGTACAAATAGCGAGTTTATGAAGATAGTTGTGAATCGACGTTGAGGGTGTCATAGGCAAGCGTCCAATCAACAAGCGCGTCGTCGTTTAACTGTTGAGAAAAATAATGCACAGCTACACGCTAAATTTGAGTTTTCACCACATCTATTAACGTTAATGCTGAAGTTTTGTGTGCTTGGTCGTATCTATCGAAGCGAATTCATTTGATCATCAGCTTTGTTCCCGATCTGTCCTCGCGAACTCAGCTACATTACCTGTCATGATTGTGGAGCAGACGTCCAAACCACTGATTGGATGAGAGCGTTATTAACATTGTTGAAGCCGGCGTTGTAGATGAGCAAATGTCTGGATCTCCGGCCGGTGGGGCAAACTTTGCTTTTACTGGCAGCAACTTGCTGCAAAAGCAATTGCTACTGGATTCGCAAGTTGCTTGGTATGGACATGTTCATGGCATCTCAGCCACCAAGAACACATATCAAACGAGAAATCCTCTCCTACAATGTTTTGAACCGTAGATGCTATGCGCATTGCATATCCTTTTGCTAGTTGGACGATTTCGTCCATCATCCTTGATTCAACTTTTGGGGTGCAACACAGCATGCTCTGTCTGAGACCGGACCGTACCGAGCGCCGGTACTTGTACACATACGAGCGTGCTCATGAACTGCATGGAGTGAGGGTCCTATTTGTACCCCGCTTTCAACATGCCTGCCATTCTGCTTTTGGCCTCGTCCGACTCAAGTCCGTCGTCTGACCAAGATGCCGTTCTTCACCCTCGAGGACGCCAAGACGTCCTTCAATCTCTTCTGCTGCATGTACGGCATTGGTACACTGGGTATGCCTGGCAATTTCTCGCGTGCTGGTCCCGTGATTGCAGTCATTGCCATGGCCTTCATGGCCTTTGCCAACATCTACGCGTCCGTCAAGATGTCACAAGTCATTCTCCTTGCACCCAGGTCTGTCAAGACATTCGGTGACTTAGGCGAGTGGAGTATGGGGCGATTGGGCCGCTTTCTGTGTGTTGTCTCGCAAATGGGATCGTGCCTACTTATCCCGTGCGTGTTCTTGGTGCTCGGTGGTTCGCTACTTGATGGTCTCTTCCCGGACGCCTTTAGTGCCACAGTGTGGATCATCCTCATGGCGCTCATGGTGCTACCAGTGTGCCTCATCCCGACGCTCAAGGAAGGAGCTGGCGCCGCCTTCGCCGGCTGCATGGGTACTATCATTGCTGACGTTATGGGCGTAGCAGTTGTCATGTACGGAATGCGTGGTCACCCTACGGTTCCATCCCCCGATCTGAAGATTTCACAAGTCCTCGGCTGTTTCGGTAACTTGGCGCTAGCTTACGGAGCTGGTATTGTCATTCCAGACCTGCAACGTCAGCACAGTGATCCCGCACGAATGCCCCGTATTGTTCTAGTTACTGTGAGCTTCATTTCGTGTCTGTTTCTCGTGTTGGCGAGTACGGCGTACTCGTCCGTGGGCTGTCAAATCTCGGGTAACCTGCTCTTCACGATTTACCCTGATGCAGATACTGGAATGACATCGTTGGGCTTTAAACCGGACTGGGGCGCTGTGGTGCTGGCCTACTTGTTCATGCAGCTTCACATCACAATCGCGTTCTCTGTACTAATTAACCCAGCATTCTACCTCGCAGAGCGTTTGGCATTGGGTATGCACAAGAAAGTAAATCCTGAGATGGAGGATGGTCTTGGTTACGTAGAATCCACGACGCCTGCGATTGTCCAGACTGAGCCTCGCCGTAGCTCAAAAATGTCCTACGTGTCCGTTGCTGACAGTGAACGCGATTTCAAGGATGACCCAGAGATTGAGATGGCGGAGTACCGTGGAGGAAAAAACACCATGAAGTACATTACACTGCGCGTCGTCATCGTTATCATCCTGGTCGTGCTTTCGATCATTTTCCAAGACCATTTTCGGATTTTGCTGACTTCGTTGGTGCGTCATGCATTACGACGAACTGCATTCTGCTCCCGATAGTCTTTTACCTCATGAAGGCGTGGAAAACGATCCCCCTCTACGAGAAAATTGCCGCTCTAATTGTCACGGTGGTGTGCTTCGTGCTTGGCTGTTACGTGACATACACGACTGGAAAAAGCCTGTTTTCTCCAGTCGATGACTCCACAGAATTCCCGTTTTGTGGTCCGGAGTACGAGAACGAGGTTTACTACAACTATACGGCTGAGCACGAATCGTAGGCTCAGCAGAGCTGTGTCGATGTGCGTTGATCCAGATACACATAATAGTACCATGAAAGTATTCAAGCTTGCATTTTTAAAACAAACACGTTAGCTATTTTCGCCTACGACCTGCTCGTTTGAGATCATATGGGGAGTACGTCGCTCTTCCGCGTTGGGGATGACGTGGAATTATGGCGCGTGTTGCTGCACTTGAGCGTGTTGGTGGTGTGTTTGTTGCTGTTCGAGCGAGCACTGCATCATTTGGAGCAACGCGCCTCCGTCTCCGTCAAGTACCAGAAATTACTGAGCAAGGCGTACCGCGAACTTATGATCTCGGACTCCTCGGCCTTGGGCTGAAATTGGTAAAAGAAGTACCCAGCATCGACGGCGGCAGTGCCGCCATGACGGCATTCCAAATCGCAGACCTGACTATCTTCATCCTGGCCCTGGCACTTATCCTTCAGACTGTCTGCATTTTCCTGATCCTTCAAAAACACAATTCCCTAGCAGACCGAGCCGAACTGATTCACATAGAAGACTTGGCTGATGCTGCGGCATCTCCAAACTTCGACAGAGCACGAGATACACACGAATTGGTTCGCTTGCGCTTGCTGCGCTATTTGTTCCTCAGTCGCTTTAAATTGCCGCAGTTGTTCCCATTTGCCAAATACTTACGACAAGCACAAAATAACCAGATCGCACACATGACTGACGTGAATGCACCAATGTGGGTGCTGCTACTAGCCGTGGCTTGGATGTGGAGGGGATCACCGCAGCTCTAGATTTTGGTGAGCCAGAATTATCAAAACCTCACGGTCTCGTGGTGGTGTTGATAGGGTTTTCCTGGATACTGTTTGGGCTTCACATCCTCGTTTTTGCTTACTTCCGTTCGTGTGTTTATCAAATTCTAAGAGCTGCTGGAATGTCAGCAGACCAGCACACACTAGAAAACCACCTTAGGTCCATTACGTACCAAGAAGCGAGGGCGTGGACGCAAGAGGATGCAGGCAAAGCACTTTTGGTCATGCAAAAGGTACAAGAGGAGTACGAATCGGCGAGACCAGTAAAACACGGGTGCATGTATTCAAAAAGCATGAAACATACTATGGCGCCTGCGACGGCTCCAGCAATCGAAATTCGGTGGTTTTCAAGGGAATCGTGGCACTTCATGGTGATGATGCTGTTAATGCTCAATGGGTTTTATCTCGCGCTGGTAGTGCAGTGCGTGGCGTATCAATTCGGAGAATCTAATGTTGACTGGAGGCTTCTGGAGATGATAGTTATTCCGCTCCCTCTAGCTCTAAACACTTTCCTTTTACAACCACAGATATTCAGGAACTTTGTCCTGGTTAGCAGTATTTTTCGTGTGGATGGTATCACGCTAAGCGAAGTCGTGAATCATTTTCGTGAGATCATAGAGCTGCGCTCAGAATTCGCAGCTTTAGTGTGGGAAAAAATGCAGGCGAAGAAACTATCGATTGGTGATCTGCAGGTGGAACTCGAGTCTCATGATCCAGGTCGAACTGGCACCATTGACGTGGACATGGTGCGAGTGGTGTTGCGAGGCTTTGGCTTACATTTGTCCAAATTCAGATTTAACAGCGTTGCCAAACTCTTGTTCGAGCTCAAGGAAATGCAAATTGAATACCTCCAGTTGCTAAAGCTGGTTGCTATCGCTCAGAGGGAGGAGCTAAATAAACGAGAATACGCAGAACGATCGATGCATCATCACCCGCTACTTTTGCAAAGTGTGCTAAGTGAAGATGTTGAGGATGGCTTCATTTCCGCCTGTGATGCATCTTATTTGCCCCCATCTCTCGTAGCGACTTCTGCGCTACTTACTTCGAGAGATACTACATCAAGCAACTGCGTGGGTGAGAACATAGCAGTCATCGAGCGAATCGTTTGCAGTGAAGTGTCGTTGGTCCCCGCACGATCTCAATTGAACCGGAATGACAAGTTTCAAAGAATGAGTTCTCGAACTCTCTCCGACCTCTTTCACATTGAAAGCGTACATGACGTTACTCAAACGTCTGATAAGCCCTTCACTAACGTGTTGTAGTTCCATAAGACTTAGAACTCTTGCTTCACACGCACAAATGGAAATTTGACATCGCTCTCATCAGACACAACCCGGACAAGTACGTCTCGTGGCATTGCTATGTAGCAATCCTGCACAACAAATGGTGATCACCAGAAGTACATACTGGCACCTCGTTGCACCAGCGTAGTACGTAGCAGAGCAGGATGTTGACGATCAAGTTAGTTGCGCCGGTGCTGGCGAGGCCACAATACTACTGTAGGTAGTGCCACTGCGCAAGAACGTAGGATTTCGACGAGAACAACATTGATCCCAATATTTTTGTTATAGCTCATATAGCGAACACCGCAATGCTGGTGCGCGAATGCTATGCGAGGAACTATTCAGAGCCGAATACTGTAGGCCACACTGCAGGCCTTGCAGAGGATCGTAATGACGCTGTACGACTCGTACTACGAGCTGGCGACAGGTGAAGCTGCAATGGATCTTTTGCAGACGCATCCTCGAAGGGTTTCACGCAAATGAACCCATCCCCCATGCAGACTCTTTCGGGGATCGACATAGACAGTTCGGTCTCAGCTAGGAAAGTGATGAAGCTCCGTATCTCTAGGACACGTATCTCTAGGACATTGCTTGCTAGTCCGCTCTACATATGGAGACCCTCTTCAACTTGACCTCGTTAGCTTTGATTGTATGTCGAAGTCGAGAACACCGGGGTTGACCTGTAGTAACCAGTGGGAGTTTCTGAAGTTAGCGCATCGCGTTCTGGTGCGATGGCATGGGTATGTCTCTAGTCCGGTGCTCCTTGGACGATGGGCTCCAGCAAGTGCACTTCAATATCAGAATCTTGAAAGGCAACTTCGAGATACGGTTCGTGCTGTGCATGTGTTGATGGGCTTTCAGCTGATTTGCCCGAGTGGGAATGCTCTCTGCAAAACCAATCAGTACCCGCCACCGCGCAGCTTGTCACTTAAGTTTCGATGACCGATGGTCTTCAAACGTCGATTCCATGCCCGCTATTCAAGGTTTTCTTGTCCATACTCTCGCAAACTATTTATGTAGATTTTAAAATGTAACACATACGCTCAAAATGCCATTTTACAGAATTTTACAGCGTCGCCCATCTTACAGTCCCGTACATGTACTGTTCCCTCCAACATCTCGCTTTCAAAGCCAGGCAACCAAACCAGGATGTCGATATTTGAAGTTGCGTTTGGTAATGCAAGTTGTGTCGCTACCTTCTACCATGTACATGCAAATACTGAAACACCACGCTAGTTCCGGTGTAGGTTTTCACTTTACAATGACGCACTTTTACCGGGCACTGCCGAGGTGCGACCAAGTTGGCGACTCGACGAAGACCATGAGGTCCTCATTGAGGATGCTTCCATCCGGCGATGCGCCCCGCACAATATGACCACAAGAGCAAGCATGACAAGTAAAGCTTGGTGAAAACCTAGTGTATATTAAATTTGGAAGAGCTAAATGTAACATGTATTTGTACTATGTGTAGTGTAGTGTAGTTTAGATCGTGGTTAGCTCGTCATGAAGTCGAGTTAACTTGAACGCTTCGCCTGTGCGATTTCGACTCATGATTAAAATCAGTTGTCATGAAAGAGCAAGTTATGATTTGCTGCGCCGGGTCTTTGGCAGATTTTGTGCACAACTTGTGGTGCGAGTGCCGGTGCGTGAGCGTTTAACACTGCACCAGAAAGTGCGGTACGGGGATTTGAGAGCACTCATAGGTCAATCGCCATCTGACGTCGCGCGGAGACCTGATAGCGGCCGCGCTCTCGTCCCGCAGTGGACCCTGCTGCAACCCGTTCATCCCGTCGCTAACGTTGGCTACGCTCACATAAGCGAGCTCGCTCCATGTATCGCCTGAGAACTCGCTAGTTGAGGTTTCATCGCCCACCTCATTGAAGCTCAGTCTTCATTTCTCCACCTGCACCTCAAGCGACCACCCGACCGACTCTACTTCATCATGGCACGCTCTGCTGTCTTCACGATGGAAGACGCCAAGGCGGCCTTCAACCTTTTTTGCTGCGTCTACGGCATTGGAACGCTTGGTATGCCTGGTAACTTCTCTCGTGCCGGACCCGTGATCGCAGTCATTGCCATGGCATTCATGGCTTTTGCCAACACATACTCCTCTGTCGCCATTTGCCGTGTCATGCTCCTCGCCCCGCGGTCGGTCAAGACCTACGGCGACCTCGGTGAATGGTGCATGGGTAAACCCGGCCGCTACCTCTCAGTCATCTCACAGATGGGCAACTGTCTGCTAGTGCCGTGTGTGTTCCTCGTGCTTGGTGGTACCCTCTTAGATGGTCTCTTTCCGGAAGCTTTTAGTGCGACGACATGGATCATCCTCATGGCACTTGCTTGTTTGCCAGTGTGCCTGATTCCCACTCTCAAGGAAGGAGCTGGTGCAGCTTTTGCGGGCTGCATGGGAACTCTTATCGCAGATATTATTGGTGTCGCCGTCGTGATTCACGGTATGCGCGGCCACCCAAGTGTGCCGTCCCCAGACATCACTTTCAAGCAAGTGGCTGGTGCTTTCGGTAACTTAGCTCTCGCATACGGTGCTGGTATCGTGATCCCAGCGCTTCAGCGTCAGCACAGTGACCCTACGCGCATGCCGCGGGTGGTGGGTGTCACTATCGCCGTCATTTCATGCTGCTTCTTGGTTCTCGCCAGCACAGCGTACTCATCTGTTGGCTGCCAGATCTCGGGCAATCTGCTGTGGTCGATCTACCCAGACTCTACGAGTGGCCTGACCACGCTAGGCTTTGCGTCTGACTGGGGTATGGTTGTCCTCGCTTATCTCTTCATGCAGCTCCACATTACGATTGCGTTCTCGGTTATTCTGAACCCGGCATTCTA
Source organism: Phytophthora palmivora (assembly GCA_008079305.1). Classification (NCBI taxonomy): domain Eukaryota; phylum Oomycota; class Peronosporomycetes; order Peronosporales; family Peronosporaceae; genus Phytophthora; species Phytophthora palmivora. The sequence continues at coordinate 29,575 of VOQZ01000841.1, read as the reverse complement.
CATCGCTGAGCGCATTGTACTAGGCATGCACAAGTCTGCTGTCCCTGATGTCGAGAACAATCTGTTGAACTACGCCGACGCTGCTACTCCTGCAGATCATGCTGAGCGCTCAGAGAAGGAATCCCGCGCTTCTAAGCGTTCGTTCATTTCTGTCGCCGATAACGAGAACGTGCACCTTGGTGAACCTGATGCTGAGGCAGCTGAGTATCGTGGTGCCAACACTATCAAGTACGTCATTCTTCGTATCGTGATTATTGCCATCCTCGTAATTGCTGCGGTGGTTCTAAAAGACCACTTTTCGGACTTGGCAGACTTTGTCGGCGCATCATGCATCACGGTGAACTCGATCCTTTTGCCAATTGTTTTCCTTTTGAAGAAGAAGTGGAGTGTGCTTCCTATGTGGGAGAAGATCCCGGCTCTGACTGTTGTCGTGGTGTGCTTCTGCCTGGGCTGCTACGTGACGTACACCTCGGGCAAGAACCTGTTTGCTCCCAGCGACGATGACACAGCCTTCCCGTTCTGCGCGCCTGAGTTCGAGAACACCGTGTACTACAACTACACGGCCGAACACGAGAGTTAGACAGCCATACGAGTAATGTCTTGTGAATCTGATTGTGTTTGTCATTGAAGAAATATTGCAAAAGGTGTTCTTCTTGAGTACTGAAGCAAGCTGATATACTGGTACCTGCAATTAGTTCTGATTTTGTATTATTGCTAGCCTCAATTCCACCAACGAGATCAAAGTGATATCTCTGCCATCATATCGCCGGAGTTATGTCGTTTTTGGCGTCACTGTTTTATAAGAATTGAACACGAAGGGCCTTCACATCAAGTCACGTACACAAACAAGCAATAGTACATACATGTACTTGTCACCAGTACGTAAAGAACTTTCTGTCATGGCAATTTTACGTAGTAATCCACTCATATGGCTGTCTAACTCTCGTGTTCGGCCGTGTAGTTGTAGTACACGGTGTTCTCGAACTCAGGCGCGCAGAACGGGAAGGCTGTGTCATCGTCGCTGGGAGCAAACAGGTTCTTGCCCGAGGTGTACGTCACGTAGCAGCCCAGGCAGAAGCACACCACGACAACAGTCAGAGCCGGGATCTTCTCCCACATAGGAAGCACACTCCACTTCTTCTTCAAAAGGAAAACAATTGGCAAAAGGATCGAGTTCACCGTGATGCATGATGCACCTGCAAAGTCTGCCAAGTCGTGGAAATGGTCCTTCAGGATCACCGACGCGATCACCAGGATCGTGATTATGATGAGGCGCAAAAGGATGTATTTGATGACATTCACGCCGCTGTACTCGGCAGCCTCCGCCTCCGGGTCACCGAGGTGCACGTTCTCGTTATCGGCAACGGAAATGAACGAGCGACGTTTTGAGACGCGCGATGCGTGCGACTGCTTCTCCGAGCGCTCAATGGCATCAACAGGTGTGGACACATCCGCATAGTTCAACAGATTGTTCTCGACATCAGCGACAACAGGCTTGTGCATGCCAAGCACGATACGCTCAGCGATGTAGAAAGCCGGGTTCAGAATAACCGAGAATGCGATCGTAATGTGGAGCTGCATGAAGAGATAAGCGAGGACAACCATACCCCAGTCCGATTTGAAACCAAGCGTGGTCAAACCAGTCTCTGCATCAGGGTAGATGGCGTACAGGAGGTTGCCCGAGATCTGACACCCAATTGACGAGTAAGCAGTGCTGGCCAAGATGAGGAACAGAACTGAAATGAACGACATCGTGACTCCCACCACCCGCGGCATGCGCGTGGGGTCACTGTGCTGACGCTGAAGCGCTGGGATCACGATACCAGCACCGTATGCGAGAGCTAAGTTGCCGAAAGCACCAGCCACTTGCTTGAAATTAAGGTCGGGTTTGGGAATGCTTGGGTGGCCGCGCATGCCGTGCATCACGACGGCGACGCCGATGACATCCGTGATGATGGTACCCATACAACCGGCGAAAGCTGCACCAGCTCCTTCCTTGAGAGTAGGGACCAAACATACAGGCATACAGGAGAGCGCCATGAGGATGATCCATGTCGTCGCACTGAAGGCTTCCGGAAAGAGACCATCTAAGAGGGTACCACCAAGCACGAGGAACACACACGGCACTAACAAGCAATTGGCCATCTGCGAGATGACTGAGAGGTAGCGGCCGGGTTTACCCATGCACCATTCACCGAGGTCGCCGTAGGTCTTGACCGACCGCGGGGCGAGGAGCATGACACGGCAGATAGCCACAGCGCCGTAGACATTAGCAAAAGCCATGAATGCCATGGCGATGACTGCGATGAAAGGACCGGCTCGAGAGAAATTACCGGGCATACCAAGCGTTCCAATGCCGTAGACGCAGCAGAAAAGGTTGAAGGCCGCCTTAGCATCCTCCGCAGTAAAGAGAGCTTTGTGCGGCATGATACTGGTATAATGGCACGGATGTAGAGTTGCTGTGGAGGTGGGGACTTGAGTGGAAGCTGATAAATCCGGAAGTGAAGAGGTGGAAGCCGTGCCGGCGAGGTGTCAGCGGATCCAAGAGCTGAATTGCGTCAACTGGTTGCAGTGCTCATGGAATGATGAAGAAGGACTCGACTTTGCAAACAATGTCCACTAACTTGCCGAGTCTCGGCCGTCGAGTATAACTGGCGGATGGGCTGTAGTTGCTTTAACAAGATTTGCAGAGTTAGAAGGCTTTGGGGAGGCACGATATTGGACACCAGCTGTGCGTCAATATGAAGCTGTAAATGCACAAGGGATGATGAGGGATGTTGAGTGCAAATTTTATCGCCACGATTTTGGAGACCTTGAAGTTTAGGCGATGTTGCAGTTGCGGATACATGTACTTTGTTGACAAAGAGCCGGAGACCTGCTGTAGGCAAGATAAAGACGCGTCAAAAGCAAATTGTCCTATCAATGGGCTGCGTGTTATCACGATCACACACATCTCCAGATTAATTTTAATCAATTTGTGCAAAGTCGGTCAACCGATCTTGAAAAGCAGCAAGGCGTGGGTTCACACGGTTGTAGCTCTACCGAGAACAGATTCTCTACATGCCCTATGTCGACAAGCTTGGTTGAAACCCACTCAGAACGCTCAATCTAGAAACCTCGCTCATCTCTTAACCGGCATCACTCATTGTTTGGAATTGCTAAGTGATGCTCAAAAGTATTCGGTCCCAGGTAAATGGACGCGAAGCGAGGTTCATGCCTACAGGTTGGATACATGTATTAGCCTCACCTGCAAACGCCTACGATAAGCGACGGCTTTCCCGCGTGAGATCTTGCACCGAAGACGACCTTGATCGGCAAGTTTGTCAAGTCGAAATCTAGGATGTCGTCTATACACCGGAAAGTGCATAGAGGTACATACTCTACAACTTGTGCATTTACAGCTTCATATTGACGCACAGCTGGTGTCCAATATCGTGCCTCCCCAAAGCCTTCTAACTCTGCAAATCTTGTTAAAGCAACTACAGCCATCCGCCAGTTATACTCGACGGCAGAGACTCGGCAAGTTAGTGGACATTGTTTGCAAAGTCGAGTCCTTCTTCATCATTCCATGAGCACTGCAACCAGTTGACGCAATTCAGCTCTTGGATCCGCTGACACCTCGCCGGCACGGCTTCCACCTCTTCACTTCCGGATTTATCAGCTTCCACTCAAGTCCCCACCTCCACAGCAACTCTACATCCGTGCCATTATACCAGTATCATGCCGCACAAAGCTCTCTTTACTGCGGAGGATGCTAAGGCGGCCTTCAACCTTTTCTGCTGCGTCTACGGCATTGGAACGCTTGGTATGCCCGGTAATTTCTCTCGAGCCGGTCCTTTCATCGCAGTCATAGCCATGGCATTCATGGCTTTTGCTAATGTCTACGGCGCTGTGGCTATCTGCCGTGTCATGCTCCTCGCCCCGCGGTCGGTCAAGACCTACGGCGACCTCGGTGAATGGTGCATGGGTAAACCCGGCCGCTACCTCTCAGTCATCTCACAGATGGCCAATTGCTTGTTAGTGCCGTGTGTGTTCCTCGTGCTTGGTGGCACCCTCTTAGATGGTCTCTTTCCGGAAGCCTTCAGTGCGACGACATGGATCATCCTCATGGCGCTCTCCTGTATGCCTGTATGTTTGGTCCCTACTCTCAAGGAAGGAGCTGGTGCAGCTTTCGCCGGTTGTATGGGTACCATCATCACGGATGTCATCGGCGTCGCCGTCGTGATGCACGGCATGCGCGGCCACCCAAGCATTCCCAAACCCGACCTTAATTTCAAGCAAGTGGCTGGTGCTTTCGGCAACTTAGCTCTCGCATACGGTGCTGGTATCGTGATCCCAGCGCTTCAGCGTCAGCACAGTGACCCCACGCACATGCCGCGGGTGGTGGGAGTCACGATGTCGTTCATTTCAGTTCTGTTCCTCATCTTGGCCAGCACTGCTTACTCGTCAATTGGGTGTCAGATCTCGGGCAACCTCCTGTACGCCATCTACCCTGATGCAGAGACTGGTTTGACCACGCTTGGTTTCAAATCGGACTGGGGTATGGTTGTCCTCGCTTATCTCTTCATGCAGCTCCACATTACGATCGCATTCTCGGTTATTCTGAACCCGGCTTTCTACATCGCTGAGCGTATCGTGCTTGGCATGCACAAGCCTGTTGTCGCTGATGTCGAGAACAATCTGTTGAACTATGCGGATGTGTCCACACCTGTTGATGCCATTGAGCGCTCGGAGAAGCAGTCGCACGCATCGCGCGTCTCAAAACGTCGCTCGTTCATTTCCGTTGCCGATAACGAGAACGTGCACCTCGGTGACCCGGAGGCGGAGGCTGCCGAGTACAGCGGCGTGAATGTCATCAAATACATCCTTTTGCGCCTCATCATAATCACGATCCTGGTGATCGCGTCGGTGATCCTGAAGGACCATTTCCACGACTTGGCAGACTTTGCAGGTGCATCATGCATCACGGTGAACTCGATCCTTTTGCCAATTGTTTTCCTTTTGAAGAAGAAGTGGAGTGTGCTTCCTATGTGGGAGAAGATCCCGGCTCTGAATGTTGTCGTGGTGTGCTTCTGCCTGGGCTGCTACGTGACGTACACCTCGGGCAAGAACCTGTTTGCTCCCAGCGACGATGACACAGCCTTCCCGTTCTGCGCGCCTGAGTTCGAGAACACCGTGTACTACAACTACACGGCCGAACACGAGAGTTAGACAGCCATATGAGTGGATTACTACGTAAAATTGCCATGACAGAAAGTTCTATACGTACTGGTGACAAGTACAGGTATGTACACTAGAGCGTGCTGACTCATTATTTCTGAACGACTGTAGGATTGTAGAGGGATCAGCAAAGTGATACGCTTATGACTTCCGAGTTTGCCATTTTGTTATTCCCTCCAGCGTAGTAAGTCACCTGTGCTACTCGATGTTGGGAGTTTTGCACCAGGTTTGCATGCATCAAAGCGTCACTTCCTTTTCTTTCAAAAACAATCACTTAGCTTTATAAAATTTTAATTTAAAATTGTAATTTTAATTACAATTTATCTTAAAAGAACAGCAAAATACTTTACCAGGTTCAAGGCTGGGCAGCACTATCTCTTGGTTTACAAATCCGATCGCTTCACTCCGTATCTCCATTCGGCGACAGCCCGCGAGATGCTTCGAGATGTGACCGAATGAGACGGATCTAATGGACGCCCCGCACCATTTTGCCATGTGGATAATCGACTGGCTGAAGACATCGGATCGATCCATGAATGCAGCGACTTCGTGAGTAGCTCCATCGTCGCCAGCTTAATGTCTGAAATTCATGGAGTGCTGATGCGTTGCGCACTCTGGTCTACGTCTTAACTCTGAGCGTAGAACCGGCTGCGCCGTGCTCTGCAAGTGTAGTGTGACAACAGCAACGACGAGTGTAGACAGACGAAGGGCGCTTGGTCATTCAACTGTATTTGCGCAAACACAGGAAAATGCTGCTGGCTGTTGCGCCCGCTCTCCAGTCAAATGCACCGGCATGCTGCGTTTCGACAAGCCTCATTGTTCATTTTTCCGCCTGACCGACCACCGCAATGGCAGCTTCTTCATCTCCGCCCGCGCGTTCTGCCCTCTTCACACTGGAGGATGCCAAGATAGCATTCAACATCTTCTGCTGCATCTGCGGTATCGGATCACTCGGCATGCCGTCCAACTACGCCCGTGCCGGCTGGGGATACGCAACCATTGCGCTCCTGTTCATGGCATTCGCCAACATCTACGCCACAGTATTGCTATCCAAGGTGTTGATGGTTGCCCCCGCTTCAGTGAAGACATACGGTGATCTCGGCGAGTGGGTCGCTGGCAAATGGGGGCGTTTCTTTGTTGTGGTGTCCCACATGGGCGTATGCTTGCTTGCCCCGTGCGCATTCCTCGTTCTCGGCGGCACGCTGCTTGATGTGCTGTTTCCCGACTCGTTCAGCCAGACCGCTTGGATCGTCTTCATGGCCGTGCTCGTCATCCCGGTCGCGCTGATCCCAACACTGAAGGAGAGTGCAAGTATGGCTGTGGCTGGATGTCTGGGTACGATCATCGCTGATGTCATCGGTGTTGCGATCCTCTTGTACGAGGAGCGAGGTCACCCGACGCCACCCACACCTGATGTAACACTTCACCAAGTACTGACCACGTTTGGCAACCTGTCACTGGCATACGCTGCAGCTATCGTGATCCCTGACCTCCAGCGCCAGCACTCACAGCCTGAGCGCATGCCTCGCGTCATCATCGTCAGTCTTGGACTTGCCTCGGCTTTCTTCCTCGCTATCGCCATCATTGGCTACGTTGCTGGTGGATGCCAACTCTCGGGCAACCTGCTTTTCTCGATTGTGAACACGTCCGACCCGTACAGCACCACAACACTAGGCTTTACTGCTAACCGCGGTGCTGTGGTCATGTCGTACCTGTTCATGCAGCTTCACTTGTCGATCGCTTTCTCGACGATTCTGCACCCGGCCTTCTATATGGCAGAGCGCGTCGTACTGGGCATGCACAAGACTATCCCCCTGCCCACAGACAACGAAGAGCGAGAGGTTGAAGTCGAGGAGAAAATGTCGTACCTGGCTGCATCGTCACCTGCGGTTGCCGCCTCTGATCTCGAGAGCAATATCCAGGCCGTCCAGAACCAACGTGCTTTGCCAGCGAAGAGTGAAGAGGATCTTTCCGAGTACAAGGGCGGAGCGAATGTGATCCGTTATGTCCTGGTGCGCATTGCTTTAATTGCGATGCTGGCGGTGGCCTCTATCCTGTTGAAGGACCACTTCCTCGACCTGGTGGATTTCACGGGTGCCACTGCCATCACAGTGTGTAGTCTAATCCTGCCGCTCATCTTTTACGTGAAGGTGTTTTGGACGAAGATCCCGCTGTGGGAGAAGGCTATTTGCATTACGATCTCCGCCGTCTGCGGCATCGTGGGATGTTACGTCATGATTTACGCCGGCAAGAACCTGTTCAACCCGGACGATGATAGCGCCACATTCCCGTACTGCTCGACTGAATATCAAGACGAGCCGTACTACGTAAGGAATAGCACCGCATCGAACTGATAAAGGTATAGCTAAATACTTAAAAGTATATTATTGCCCCTTGCTGATATGCATCAATTAAAATATTTGCTAACGAACAAATTTGGCAAATGGGGGGACAGTTCTTTGTAGTTGTGACGGGGCCACACGAGCACCTTGCTTGAGTAAGCGTGCTACAGTATTAAGAGAATACAAACTCTAAGTGAACGGCAGTTCACTAGTCCCTGGTCTTATCAGCCAGTCATGTGGAGCACGCGTTTTCTTTCGTCCAATCAAAAAAGAGTGACACCCTTTCTCGAACAATAGCGCGGCGGTTTCAATACATTTGCTGTTTAAAACTCTTGTCGTTCTTCCATAGATCGCATCACTCTTTTTTTTGATTGGCTGATAAAACCGGGTATAAACGTGAGGTTTTATGGACTTATTAGGAGTAAAGATTAGACTAAAATCCTCTAGATTAGACTCTAGATTTGAATTATTTCCCGCACCTTAAAATCCGGCTCTGTCCGTCTGTCTGTCTGTCTGTCTGTCTGTCTGTCTGTCTGTCCGTCTGTCCGTCACTCCGTCACGCCCCTCTCCACCGGACTGAGCCTCTCGGTTGGCATCTCTGTTGGTGCACGTCTGTATGCATTTTTCACCCATCAAAGCAACTGCGCCTATCCTATTGACTTGACCTTTCTTTCCAGAAATTACAAAAATAGCACTGTCCGCATTATGATTCGCACTTAGCTGGAGCGTGGTCGAACTTAAGTGAAATCGAACAGTAGTGCATTCTGAACCCATATTTTGGACAACCATTTTCTACCAGCATCTATTATAATAATATCTGTTCTTTTATTTAATACTAAAACCACCAGCACCGTAAAACCGCTCTACTAAACTGGCCGCGTCACCCAATTGATATGTACTGGTTGGCAAACCTGTGTTAGTGCTCAGGGTGCAAACACCGCCCTCTGCATATAGATAGAATAGTGTAAGTCAAGAAGATATGGTATTTTAGTATAATTTTCCGTTTTTCGTTTCAACTCGCACTTTAAGCTATCTAACAGCTGCAGGTTGATCTGATTTAATGTGGCAAAACTTGAGCAAGTTTTGTTTTAACGACGGTGCTGTGTTAGTACATGTGCTATAGTGCCGACTACGTAGTATATAATTCTAGCTATGCGTGCGCAGTTGGAGCACTCAGACGCGCACCTCGAGTAAAACCAGACTATGTATGTAGCTTCACCAAGCCGTTTACTCGCCACATTGATGCAGGTGATGTTATACACAGTTCGAATGCTTATCGGTTCTGCACAACTATCTACCAGCGCTATGGCACAGACTTCGGCTGCAGCTATCACGACGGTTACACTATTACAGTGATTCGGCAGCTGCAAAATAGCATACGTTGTACTATTACCATAATAGCCAAACTAAAGAGTATTTTACTTGCCGATAGCAGCGTGTAACACAGTGGATACGATTTGTGTAAAACTACAGATTCTGAACATCACGATCCACACAGCCTAGCGTATGACAGAGATCAGCCGCCAGCAGCAAGTTATGTAGGATCAGAATGGAGATATAGCAAGTAGCGAGTTTTGATGCTTAGTCTAATCATTTATATAACATGCAGCGATTAAATCATTTTACAATCAAGAGTGCATTAGAAGACATAGGTGTAAATTAGTCTAACTTTGAGTAGTTGTGTGAGATTATCTACTGCAGCTATCATGACAACTACGGTATGATATAGTTTGTTATAGACTGCATAGCACTTAAGATTGCCGCGCAACAGTGAAAATGCGGGTCAACAGCTCTGCACCTATGTTTAGCAAGTTTCGTTGTACAAGTAAAATGAATTTTAACTACCTGTGCTACTGCTGATGCTGGCGTAATGTCCGAACTACCACGCTGCAAGTAATAGAGTTGTCCTATCCCAGAAGTGAAAACAACATAGTATGGTATGGAGCTGCAGCTACGTTGCAGTCGTCAATCTAATCCCTAATAAATAGTTTCGTTTATTCAAATTGAATGTACTTCGCACAAACAACATCGGTCGGCACGTATAACCACCAGTTTCAACAGCAATCGTCTAGATTGGTGCATATCTAACCGTTCGGATAGGTAATGATAACGACAACAAACTTTATATACAGTGCTTCAGTAAATCGCTAAGTGAGGCTGGAGACCTATAAACATGACATGGGAACATTTTCCTGTGGTAAAAATCTAAGGTCTGGGTGGGTAGGGGTGACACTAATTACAACAAAATTCAGTGTATTTTGAATTAGATTGCACACGAAACCATAAAAGTTAACAAATATGAGTTTTATAGAGGTATTGTTACAACACTCCACAAATACTTCGCTAAATTATCGTTTGAGACCACATGCTCGAACATAAGTTAAACGAAGCATCCGCGTAGCGGATGCCCAGAGCGCTAGTTTCCCGCACCTTAAAATCGGGCTCTGTCCGTCTGTCTGTCTGTCTGTCTGTCTGTCTGTCAGTCCGTCAATCGGTCACGCCCCTCTCTACTGGACTCAACCCCTCGGTTGGCATCGTTTTCGGTGCCCACTTCGCATACATTTTTCACCCATCAAAGCAGCTGCACCTATCGTATTGACTTGACCTTTCTTTCCAGAAATTACAAAAATAGCACTGTCCGCATTATGATTCGGACTTATCTGGAACGTTCTCGATTCGAACCTAATTGGATTTTTCGAACCTAATTGAACGATCTCGAACTTAATCGAAGGATCTCGAACCTAATCGAATTGTCTCGAACTTAAATGGATTTCAAATTCACATTTCGCCATTTCAAAATCGGCGCCGTCGACGACACTAGGAGCGCGAACGGCGCGGGCTCTAGAGCAGCTAGGAGGAAGCGAGCGCCGCAGAGAACTTAGGTAGGTGTAGGTACATAGCTAATTAACGTATTAATAAAGTCTTTACGGCTTCGGGAGTTCCGCCTGTTGGGAGAACTGGTACCTTCTGGGGCAACCAAGACTTACTGTGCGCGTTAGAGAGGGAAACCGGAGCCGTGCATTGGGTGAGATATCCACCACTGCACGGAGGGATGGGTATCCAACGACGGCCATACTGATGAGGCCTAGCCAGCCCCCAGAGGAGCCCATTCCCTGCCCAGAGTTGCCAGGACGACCCTCTCGAAGCAAACGTTACAGTAGAGTCACAATTTCGTTCCTCTCTGGCAAAAAGTGTCTTTCCGAGGCGGGGATTTCTACCCCCGGAGGCACAATTCCAGGACACGAGGGCGATAAGGAGGTTGCAGCTGGAGCCCGTTGCCGTACTAAGGTTTAGTCCTGTCGCACCTTGCTCTCCGGAGCCGCGACCCTGAGGCGCCCATGTTTGCCCGCCAGCAGCATGGGAAGTCTCATACCCAGCCGAGGCGCTGAGGCAGATCCATGTGGCGAGAAGAGCCGGCTTGGCCGGGCCGCCTGCCTTATCCTCGGAGAGTGGTCGTGTATGGGGCCGGCACGTTGGATTTGGGGGTGACCCCAGTCCCGTGCTTCTGTGTCCGCGACAGGGCGCGTGCGGACAGCCACGGGGCATGGTCGCGGACCTGCCGAGTCATTGGGGACAGTGACTTGAGGGCTTATGGCTTACCTTTTGTTTAGCGATGAACTGAGTCCTTTTACTTCGGTAAAAGGAATTTTTTTGCCGCGGCATCTGGAACCGCTTACCGCACGTTTTTCAACACAAGAAGAAGCGCGAAGAAGTAGACAATTAAGAAAGTAAGAGTTTAGACTAACGTAGATTTGTGTTAAGTGTTTGTAGGAACAATGGCAAGAAAGCGCAAGTATGGAAGCGAAGAAGAAATCAAAGCAGCCTATCGTGCGCCAGATGGGCACGAAGAACCTGCTGCGAAACGCCGACGAATGAAGAACCTCAGTGCAGCTTTGATCCGTTTTAGAAAGCAGCAGTCTGAGACGAGAGAACAGGAGAATGCAGACTCTATTCCGGCGGTTGTCAGTGCGTTGCAGGCTGTTGAAATCGGGTCAGGACAGAATGCAACAGTTGTAAGTACGTCAACTGCCGTTACAGAAAGCTCAAGACCTGCCAGCACTGATTTTGCCGTAGGCATCGAGTCAGCAACAAATAATCGCCCAGAGCCACGACGGAGCCCAACGGCCAGGCGTTCCCGAGCCAACATGACACCGTCTCAATTAGCTCGCGTTCGTGCGGCAGATGCGGAGAGGAAACGTCGAGCCAGAGCTAACCGATCGGGATCTCAGATAGATCGGGATCGGCAACAAGACGCTCTGCGTGCTAGAGCCCGGCGTGCACTAATGAATCCCGGTGAAGTGGAAGAATTACGCGAGTATAACCGAATTTTTCAGAGCATCCAAAGAAATGAGCTTTCGATTGAGCAACAAGAACAGCGACGTCAGGAGAATACTGTTGCAACAGCTGTTCGTCGTAGTGAGATGACCGCAGAAGAGCGTCAGGATGCAAGAGAGCGTAATGCAGCTGAGCAAGCCGCACGACGAGAAGTTATGGCAGATGAAGTTCGCCAGTACGTACGAGACCAGGATGCAGCAGCCCATATAGCACACAGAGATCGCATGACAACAGAAGAACATCAGATTGTACGTGATCGAGATACATTTGCTCGGCGTGCCACACGAGATGCCATGACGGAGGAAGAGCGTCAGACAATACGAGACGAAGACGCCGCTGCTCGACGAGAGGCAAGAGAGGCCATGACGGAGGAAGAGCGTCAGACTGTACGCGATCAAGACGCCACCGCTCGACGAGCGACAAGAGATGCCATGACGGTGGAAGAGCGTCAAACAATACGAGATGAAGATGTCACTGCTCGGCGAGCGAGAAGAGATGCCATGACGGAGGAAGAGCGTCAAACAATACGAGATGAAGATGTCACTGCTCGGCGAGCGAGAAGAGATGCCATGACGGAGGAAGAGCGTCAAACAATACGAGATGAAGATGTCACTGCTCGGCGAGCGAGAAGAGATGCCATGACGGAGGAAGAGCGTCAGACTGTACGCGATCAAGACGCCACCGCTCGACGAGCGACAAGAGAGACTATTACGGAGGAAGAACAACAGACCATACGAGCTCGAGCCGCGGCCGCTCGGCAAGCCATACGAGATGCGATGACAGAAGAAGATCTTGATCGACGAAGAGAGGGAGAACGATTTCGACGCCGGTCTCGAAAGTACCAAAAAGGGCTTGCGTACTACGAAGAGTTCAACCCATCTACCATTCCAGGTGGCCGTCAGTACTTTTCCCGATACACGGACGATACCATGGAACACGAACGAGTGTGTCAGCACTGCGGCGCTTGGAAATTTCCTGATGAAACCGAAGGAAGTTGTTGTCGTAAGGGATTGGTGACTGTTCGTCCCCCTCGCGAAGCTCCAGCTGAACTTAACAGACTCTTCGGCAATCCGAGATTCAAACAGTCGATCCGCGCATACAACAACGTCTTTGCGTTCACATCAATGGGATCCTCACGTACCCGCTCTCTCAACGTCGACGAAAGGGTAACTCGAAGTGGTGTATACAACTTCCGCGTGCAGGGCTCTGTTTGCCATCGCATGGGAGCATTGTTACCACCACCGAACCGACGACCGATGTTTGCGCAAGTATACATTAATGACCCGGATATGGAAGCACGCGTAGCAAGCCGGATGGGGATGACAGATGGATTGGACCCGGCTATTCTGGAGAAAATCGATCAGGTGATGACTGCCCACAACGGGTACACACAACAGTTTCTAAACGCTCGCAGACTGTTGATTGATCGTGCTGGACCGGCGTACCAAGCAGCCGTGGAGCAGTTTGCACGGCAATTAGTTGCTGGTGAAGCAACACCTGGCGATAACCCTGCACTGCGTCTGAATGAGTTTCTGCCTCGAGATGAGGATCTACGACTTCGGTTGCATGTGGCGCGGAACGCAAATCCGGGTACCCACAATGTACCCACTGCATCCGAAGTGGCAGCTATCATTATTGATCGAGCTGCGGCCGAGCACAGAGATATCATTTTGAACACCCGTCAGGGAGGCTTCAAACGAATTTATGAAACGAGTGAGAGCTACGATCCACTTCAATACCCTCTCCTGTTTCCGTACGGAGAGCCGGGATGGACATACGACCTTCCATATGTGGGCAACCCTGTGGACAGTAACGGTAAACCACTGACGATGTCGCTTCGAGAGTACGAATCATATGTTCTTCATGATCGGACTGCGAGCAGTTCTTTAATTCTCCGAGGAGGCCGCCTGACGCAGCAGTATTGTGTGGATCAATGGGCCAAATGTGAGCAAGAACGCCTGCGGTTCATAGAAAAGAATCAACTTCAGTACCGATTGGAAACACTGCAAGGTCTCACCGATGCCTTGCGGAACGAATCTGTCGATGTACACAGAGTGGCGGCAAATGAGGAAGTGGCACAACGTAGGTCTACGGCTACTACACGGCAATCACGGGACACAGGGGTAGACTCAACTGAACCTGAAGCAGAAAACATCGGCCGCAAGGTTATTATACCTCCAACCTTTACGGGAGGGCCGCGCTACATGTACCAGCGTTTCCTGGATGCCATGGCTATAGTTCGAGAGACGGGTGCACCCAATCTTTTCATCACCATGACGTGTAACCCCAACTGGCCTGAAATCAAGGAAAATCTTAGACCTGGAGAGAAGGCATCTGATCGACCGGACATTGTTGCGCGTGTGTTCATGCAGAAGCTGAAGACCCTCAACAAGGACCTCGACGAAGGCCTGCTGGGTATTGTAGCTGCCCGGGTTCATGTGGTGGAATATCAAAAACGTGGTCTACCACATGCCCATATTCTGCTGATTATGCGCCCGGAAGACAAGCCCGTAACGGCGGAGGATGTCGACCGGTTGACGTCAGCAGAGTTGCCAGACAAGGAGACACACCCTGAACTCTATGAAACCGTCATTTCAAATATGTTGCACGGTCCCTGTGGGCAACAAAACCCCAACTGTCCCTGCATGAAGAACGGTAAATGCTCCAAGAAATTCCCCAAACAGTTCGCAGAAGAAACGATAATGGTTGAGGATAAGTATCCTACGTACAGGAGACGTCGTCGACCTGAAGGAATTCTGAGCCACAAGGGGAAGGTGTGGGATAACGCAAAGATCAACCAGTGGGTCGTGCCTTACAACCCATTTCTATCGCAGAAATATGACTGCCACATCAACGTTGAAGTATGCGCTACGAACAAGGCGGTGAAGTACATCTACAAGTATGTCTACAAGGGTTCGGATATGACGACGATCACTATTGAAGGAGAGGAAATTCAGGCGAACGAGATTCTCCAGTACTTACTGGGTCGCTATATTTCTCCGGTAGAGGCTTGCATGCGGCTGTTCGGCTTTCCCACACAAGGTTCTTCACATGCCGTTGTGAATCTTCCTATCCACCTGGAAGGAATGAGTCTGGTGACGTATCGAGATCATGCAACGACTCCACAGCTTCAGAACTTGGTCCGGCGAGGAGATCGAACGAAGTTGACTGCATTTTTCAATTTGTGTACGCAAGACCCAGAAGGGACCGCTGATTTGCTGTACAAGGATGTGCCTGTGAAGTACAGGTGGGATGATCGTTTGAAGTATTGGGTACCGTACAGAAGATACGTTGCTTCGCTGGGTAGATTGGTACACGTCTCGCCACAAGACCCAGAGCGGTTTTACCTTAGACTTCTACTGTGCCATCGGCGATCACCCAAATCATTCGAAGATATTCGCACAGTGAATGGAGTGGTTTACGATACGACGCAGCACTGGCTGCTGGGTATTTGGAGAATGATCAAGAGTGGGAAGAATGCTTAGCGGAGGCAGTTTCGTTTAAGATGCCATCCGCTTTGCGACAACTTTTGGGAATCATTTTGGTTTATTCGCTACCTGACCATGCTTCTGCTCTGTGGGATCGGTTTAAGAAGGATTTGTCAGAAGACTTTTTCAGATCCATCCAGGAAAGAGACGCGCAAAATAACTTTGACCGTGACGAGGATGTTAGCTGGCGCATGGCAGAGTATAAGTGCCTGATGTGGTTGGCGGACTATCTGATTTCGAACGGGAAAACGCTGAGTATGTATGGCCTTCCTGACCTTGAAACATACAGCGATGTTTCTGATGAAGTCGCTCGCCAGTCAGCAGATCCTATGGATATCGTCGCACAGGAGGTAGCAGCGTACGAACCGGACGACCTCGAGAGAACTGCGACGCTTGCGGATCAGATGAACGAGAACCAGAAAGACATTTTTGACCAAGTCATCGAAGCTGTTAATCACCCAGTCGGTGGACAGAAGCTGTTTTTTGTGGACGGCCCGGGGGGAACTGGCAAATCGTTCTTGCTGGAGCAGATACTTGCTCATGTTCGTCTACAGAGAAAGGTGGCGATAGCAGTAGCTTCCAGTGGAATCGCAGCGACGTTGTTGACAGGAGGACACACGGCACATTCTACATTTCGGATCCCGCTTAAACTGTCTGAGTTTTCGACATGTAGCCTGTCATGGCAGAGCCAGAAGGCAGAACTGATCCGCAAGGCAAGTTTAATCATCTGGGATGAAGCTCCCATGATGCATCGAGCGTGTTTCGAGGCTGTGGATCGGTCGTTCCGGGATATTATGAAGAACGAGTTGGAGCCATTCGGAGGCAAGGTCATGGTTTTCAGTGGAGACCATCGACAGATCCTGCCTGTCTTAAAGGATGCTACTCGGGCGGAAACGCTGGAGGCTTGCTTCAAGTCTTCCCCACTGTGGAGCCATTTACGACAAGTGCGTCTGACTGAGAACATGCGTGTTCAGACGGCTCCGGACCCAGCAAGCGCCGCTGAATTGGCAGAGTTTTCCGACTTCTTGCTTCAGATTGGGGAGGGTCGATATCCAGTTAACTCCGACATTGGTGAGAACGACATATGTCTTCCACGCGACATGTGCATTATACCAGGCGCACGAGCAGATGATCGATGGGATGACGAAGAAACCAAAGAGAACGAAAACATGGAAGCACCGCCAAACTTTAATCTTCTCCCGCCAACGGAAACATCTGCTGATCGAGGTTTTGATGATCCTGATGAGGACAGGCGAAAGCGCAATGTCAATGCGCTTATTGATGCAGTGTATCCTGGTGTTGGTGATGACAATCTCCCGGATGAGTACTTCGTTGAACGAGCCATTTTGGCACCAACGAACGCAAGTGTGAGGCGAATTAACGACATGGTCTCGGAGCGTCTATCAGGAGAAACGAAAGAGTACCTCTCTGTTGACAGTCTCGAAGGTGTTGCGGATCCAAACATGTTTGAGCCGGAGTTCTTGAACTCTCTGAATTTCTCCGGCATACCGCCACACCGGATTGTATTGAAAGCTGGAACTCCAATCATTATGATTCGTAACTTGAACAGCGACGCAGGGTTGTGTAACGGAACACGACTTCGAGTAGTGTCACTGCGTGAGCGAAGCATTGAAGCTACGATTATGTCTGGGCCTTTCAAGGGAAAGCGAGTATTCATTCCGCGTATCATCTTCTACAATGAAGATGACGACAAGGAATTCCCATTCAAGCTTCGACGAAAACAGTTTCCTGTGGTTCCGGCATTTGCGATGACGATCAACAAGGCCCAAGGACAATCTATCCACCACGTGGGGATCTACCTCGAGTCCCCTGTGTTCGCGCATGGACAGCTGTATGTGGCGTTGTCGAGGGTGACTTCACGGAAGGCGATCAAGATAGCTGTGGACCCGGAAGCCATCGACGAAGACGGGAACATACACACCAAGAACATTGTCTATCGGGAGATCTTCGATTTCTAAGTGCATAATTTCATATTTTCATGAATAAAATCTCTTCCTTTTTATCTTTGTGGTTTTCATGTTAAAAACTTGAACCTACAATTATTTCCAACTTCTTTATTAACCTTAACCAAACTACTGGGACCAACCATGTCCAAGCGTCCGCGTAGCGGGCGCCCAGAGCGCTAGTTTCCCGCACCTTAAAATTGTAGCCTGTTTGTCTGTCTGTCCTTCGGTCACACACCTCTCCACCGGACTGAGCCTCTCGGTTGGCATCTTTTTTGGAGCGCGTCTCTATACATTTTTCACCCATCAAAGCAACTGCACCTACCCTATTGACTGGAACTTTCTTTCCAGAAATTACAAAAGTAGAATTGTCCGCATTATGATTCGGACTTATCTGGAACGTTCTCGATTCGAACCTAATTGGATTTTTCGAACCTACATGAACGATCTCGAACTTAATCGAAGGATCTCGAACCTAATCGAATTATCTCGAACTTAAATGGATTTCAAATTCACATTTCGCCATTTCAAAATCGGCGCCGTCGACGACACTAGGAGCGCGAACGGCGCGGGCTCTAGAGCAGCTAAGAGGAAGCGAGCGCCGCAGAGAACTTAGGTAGGTGTAGCCACATAGCATATTAACGTATTAATAAAGTCTTTACGGCTTCGGGAGTTCCGCTTGTTGGGAGAACTGGTACCTTCTGGGGCAACCAAGACTTACTGTGCGCGTTAGAGAGGGAAACCGGAGCCGTGCATTGGGTGAGATATCCACCACTGCACGGAGGGATGGGTATCCAACGACGGCCATACTGATGAGGCCTAGCCAGCCCCCAGAGGAGCCCATTCCCTGCCCAGAGTTGCCAGGACGACCCTCTCGAAGCAAACGTTACAGTAGAGTCACAGTTTCGTTCCTCTCTGGCAAAAAGTGTCTTTCCGAGGCGGGGATTTCTACCCCCGGAGGCACAATTCCAGGACACGAGGGCGATAAGGAGGTTGCAGCTGGAGCCCGTTGCCGTACTAAGTTTTAGTCCTGTCGCACCTTTGCTCTCCGGAGCCGCGACCCTGAGGCGCCCATGTTTGCCCGCCAGCAGCATGGGAAGTCTCATACCCAGCCGAGGCGCTGAGGCAGATCCATGTGGCGAGAAGAGCCGGCTTGGCCGGGCCGCCTGCCTTATCCTTGGAGAGTGGTCGTGTATGGGGCCGGCACGTTGGATTTGGGGGTGACCCCTGTCCCGTGCTTCTGTGTCCGCGACAGGGCGCGTGCGGACAGCCACGGGGCATGGTCGCGGACCTGCCGAGTCATTGGGGACAGTGACTTGAGGGCTTATGGCTTACCTTTTGTTTAGCGATGAACTGAGTCCTTTTACTTCGGTAAAAGGAATTTTTTTTGCCGCGGCATCTGGAACCGCTTACCGCACGTTTTTCAACACAAGAAGAAGCGCGAAGAAGTAGACAATTAAGAAAGTAAGAGTTTAGACTAACGTAGATTTGTGTTAAGTGTTTGTAGGAACAATGGCAAGAAAGCGCAAGTATGGAAGCGAAGAAGAAATCAAAGCAGCCTATCGTGCGCCAGATGGGCACGAAGAACCTGCTGCGAAACGCCGACGAATGAAGAACCTCAGTGCAGCTTTGATCCGTTTTAGAAAGCAGCAGTCTGAGACGAGAGAACAGGAGAATGCAGACTCTATTCCGGCGGTTGTCAGTGCGTTGCAGGCTGTTGAAATCGGGTCAGGACAGAATGCAACAGTTGTAAGTACGTCAACTGCCGTTACAGAAAGCTCAAGACCTGCCAGCACTGATTTTGCCGTAGGCATCGAGTCAGCAACAAATAATCGCCCAGAGCCACGACGGAGCCCAACGGCCAGGCGTTCCCGAGCCAACATGACACCGTCTCAATTAGCTCGCGTTCGTGCGGCAGATGCGGAGAGGAAACGTCGAGCCAGAGCTAACCGATCGGAGTCGCAAATAGATCGAGATCGGCAGCAAGATGCACAACGTGCTAGGGCCCGACGTGCGCTAATGAATCCCGGTGAAGTGGAACAATTACGTGAAACCAATCGTGTCTCTCACAGTAGTCAGAGGGGCGAACTTTCAAGTGAACAGCGAGAACTACAAAGATATCAAGACGCTGAAGCGCACCGGGAGCGCAGGGAAGGTATGTCATCGGAAGAGCGGCAGGCAATGCGAGATGAGGACGCCGCTACTCGACGAGCAACAAGAGATGCCATGACGGAAGAAGATCGTCAGGCAATGCGAGATGAGGACGCCGCTGCTCGAAGAGCGACAAGAGAATGTATGGCGGAGGGTGATCGTCAGACGATGCGAGAAGAAGATGCCGCTGCTCGACGAGCAACAAGAGATGCCATGACGGAGGAAGAACTTGGTCGACGACGAGAAGCAGAGCGATTTCGACGCCGGTCTCGAAAGTACCAAAAAGGGCTTGCGTACTACGAAGCGTTCGACCCATCTACCATTCCAGGTGGCCGCCATTATTTCTCCCGGTACACGGACGATACCCTGGAGCACGAACGAGTGTGTCAGCACTGCGGCGCTTGGAAATTTCCCGACGAAACCGAAGGAAGTTGTTGTCGTAAGGGGTTGGTGACTTTTCCTCCCCCTCGCGAAGCTCCAGCTGAACTTAACAGACTCTTCGGCAATCCGAGATTCAAACAGTCGATCCGCGCATACAACAACGTCTTTGCGTTCACATCAATGGGATCTTCACGTACCCGCTCTCTCAACGTCGACGAAAGGGTAACTCGAAGTGGTGTATACAACTTCCGCGTACAGGGGTCTGTTTGTCATCGTATGGGAGCACTACTACCGCCCCTCAACCGCCGACCAATGTTTGCGCAAGTATACATTAATGATCCGGATATGGAAGCACGCGTAGCAAGCCGGATGGGGATGACAGATGGATTGGACCCAGCCATACTGAAAAAAATCGACCAAGTGATGACTGCCCACAACGGGTACACACAACAGTTTCTGAACGCTCGCAGAATTTTGATCGATCGTGCTGGACCGGCGTACCAAGCAGCCGTGGAGCAGTTTGCACG
Source organism: Phytophthora palmivora (assembly GCA_008079305.1). Lineage (NCBI taxonomy): Eukaryota > Oomycota > Peronosporomycetes > Peronosporales > Peronosporaceae > Phytophthora > Phytophthora palmivora. The sequence goes on along the minus strand of VOQZ01000841.1, from coordinate 9,167 downwards.
GCAATTAGTTGCTGGTGAAGCAAGACCTGGTGATAACCCTGCTCTGCGTCTCAATGAGTTTCTGCCTCGAGATGAGGACCTCCGGCTTCGATTGCATGTGGCGCGGAACGCAAATCCGGGTACCCACAATGTACCCACTGCATCCGAAGTGGCAGCTATCATTATTGATCGAGCAGCGGCCGAGCACAGAGATATCATTTTGAATACCCGTCAGGGAGGCTTCAAACGAATTTATGAAACGAGTGAGAGCTACGATCCACTTCAATACCCTCTCCTGTTTCCGTACGGAGAGCCAGGATGGACATATGATCTTCCATATGTGGGCGACCCCGTGGACAGTAACGGTAAACCACTGACGATGTCGCTTCGAGAGTACGAATCATATGTTCTTCATGATCGGACTGCGAGCAGTTCTTTAATTCTCCGAGGAGGCCGCCTGACGCAGCAGTATTGTGTGGATCAATGGGCCAAATGTGAGCAAGAACGCCTGCGGTTCATAGAAAAGAATCAACTTCAGTACCGATTGGAAACACTGCAAGGTCTCACCGATGCCTTGCGGAACGAATCTGTCGATGTACACAGAGTGGCGGCAAATGAGGAAGTGGCACAACGTAGGTCTACGGCTACTACACGGCAATCACGGGACACAGGGGTAGACTCAGCTGAACCTGAAGCAGAGAACATCGGTCGTAAGGTCATTATACCTCCTACATTTACGGGAGGGCCACGTTACATGTACCAGCGTTTCCTGGATGCCATGGCTATAGTTCGAGAGACGGGTGCACCCAATCTTTTCATCACCATGACGTGTAACCCCAACTGGCCTGAAATCAAGGAAAATCTTAGACCTGGAGAGAAGGCATCTGATCGACCGGACATTGTTGCGCGTGTGTTCATGCAGAAGCTGAAGACCCTCAACAAGGACCTCGACGAAGGCCTGCTGGGTATTGTAGCTGCCCGGGTTCATGTGGTGGAATATCAAAAACGTGGTCTACCACATGCCCATATTCTGCTGATTATGCGCCCGGAAGACAAGCCCGTAACGGCGGAGGATGTCGACCGGTTGACGTCAGCAGAGTTGCCAGACAAGGAGACACACCCTGAACTCTATGAAACCGTCATTTCAAATATGTTGCACGGTCCCTGTGGGCAACAAAACCCCAACTGTCCCTGCATGAAGAACGGTAAATGCTCCAAGAAATTCCCCAAACAGTTCGCAGAAGAAACGATAATGGTTGAGGATAAGTATCCTACGTACAGGAGACGTCGTCGACCTGAAGGAATTCTGAGCCACAAGGGGAAGGTGTGGGATAACGCAAAGATCAACCAGTGGGTCGTGCCTTACAACCCATTTCTATCGCAGAAATATGACTGCCACATCAACGTTGAAGTATGCGCTACGAACAAGGCGGTGAAGTACATCTACAAGTATGTCTACAAGGGTTCGGATATGACGACGATCACTATTGAAGGAGAGGAAATTCAGGCGAACGAGATTCTCCAGTACTTACTGGGTCGCTATATTTCTCCGGTAGAGGCTTGCATGCGGCTGTTCGGCTTTCCCACACAAGGTTCTTCACATGCCGTTGTGAATCTTCCTATCCACCTGGAAGGAATGAGTCTGGTGACGTATCGAGATCATGCAACGACTCCACAGCTTCAGAACTTGGTCCGGCGAGGAGATCGAACAAAGTTGACTGCGTTTTTCAATTTGTGTACACAAGACCCAGAAGGGACCGCTGATTTGCTGTACAAGGATGTGCCTGTGAAGTACAGGTGGGATGATCGGTTGAAGTATTGGGTACCGTACAGAAGATACGTTGCTTCGCTGGGTAGATTGGTACACGTCTCGCCACAAGACCCAGAGCGGTTTTACCTTAGACTTCTACTGTGCCATCGGCGATCACCCAAATCATTCGAAGATATTCGCACAGTGAATGGAGTGGTTTACGATACGACGCAGCACTGGCTGCTGGGTATTTGGAGAATGATCAAGAGTGGGAAGAATGCTTAGCTGAGGCAGTTTCGTTTAAGATGCCATCCGCTTTGCGACAACTTTTGGGAATCATTTTGGTTTATCCGCTACCTGACCATGCTTCTGCTCTGTGGGATCGGTTTAAGAAGGATTTGTCAGAAGACTTTTTCAGATCCATCCAGGAAAGAGACGCGCAAATTTTCCGCACCTTAAAATTGTAGCCTGTCTGTCTGTCTGTCCTTCGGTCACACACCTCTCCACCGGACTGAGCCTCTCGGTTGGCATCTTTTTTGGAGCGCGTCTCTATACATTTTTCACCCATCAAAGCAACTGCACCTACCCTATTGACTGGAACTTTCTTTCCAGAAATTACAAAAGTAGAATTGTCCGCATTATGATTCGGACTTATCTGGAACGTTCTCGATTCGAACCTAATTGGATTTTTCGAACCTACCTGAACGATCTCGAACTTAATCGAAGGATCTCGAACCTAATCGAATTATCTCGAACTTAAATGGATTTCAAATTCACATTTCGCCATTTCAAAATCGGCGCCGTCGACGACACTAGGAGCGCGAACGGCGCGGGCTCTAGAGCAGCTAAGAGGAAGCGAGCGCCGCAGAGAACTTAGGTAGGTGTAGCCACATAGCATATTAACGTATTAATAAAGTCTTTACGGCTTCGGGAGTTCCGCTTGTTGGGAGAACTGGTACCTTCTGGGGCAACCAAGACTTACTGTGCGCGTTAGAGAGGGAAACCGGAGCCGTGCATTGGGTGAGATATCCACCACTGCACGGAGGGATGGGTATCCAACGACGGCCATACTGATGAGGCCTAGCCAGCCCCCAGAGGAGCCCATTCCCTGCCCAGAGTTGCCAGGACGACCCTCTCGAAGCAAACGTTACAGTAGAGTCACAGTTTCGTTCCTCTCTGGCAAAAAGTGTCTTTCCGAGGCGGGGATTTCTACCCCCGGAGACACAATTCCAGGACACGAGGGCGATAAGGAGGTTGCAGCTGGAGCCCGTTGCCGTACTAAGTTTTAGTCCTGTCGCACCTTTGCTCTCCGGAGCCGCGACCCTGAGGCGCCCATGTTTGCCCGCCAGCAGCATGGGAAGTCTCATACCCAGCCGAGGCGCTGAGGCAGATCCATGTGGCGAGAAGAGCCGGCTTGGCCGGGCCGCCTGCCTTATCCTCGGAGAGTGGTCGTGTATGGGGCCGGCACGTTGGATTTGGGGGTGACCCCTGTCCCGTGCTTCTGTGTCCGCGACAGGGCGCGTGCGGACAGCCACGGGGCATGGTCGCGGACCTGCCGAGTCATTGGGGACAGTGACTTGAGGGCTTATGGCTTACCTTTTGTTTAGCGGTGAACTGAGACCTTTTACTTCGGTAAAAGGAATTTTTTTGCCGCGGCATCTGGAACCGCTTACCGCACGTTTTTCCAACACAAGAAGAAGCGCGAAGATGTAGACAATTAAGAAAGTAAGAGTTTAGACTAACGTAGGTTTGTGTTAAGTGTTTGTAGGAACAATGACGAGAAAGCGCAAGTATGGAAGCGAAGAAGAAATCAAAGCAGCCTATCGTGCGCCAGATGGGCACGAAGAACCTGCTGCGAAACACCGACGAATGAAGAACCTCAGTGCAGCTTTGATCCGGTTTAGAAAGCAGCAGTCTGAGACGAGAGAACAGGAGAATGCAGACTCTATTCCGGCGGTTGTCAGTGCGTTGCAGGCTGTTGATATCGGGTCAGAACAAAATGCGACGGTGGCAAATACTTCAACCACAGTCGCAGAACCTCCACGACCTGCCAACTCTGAGTTTGCAGTAGGCATGGAACCTGCAATAAATAATCACCCAGAGCCACGACGGAGTCCAACGGCCAGGCGTTCCCGAGCCAATATGACGCCGTCTCAATTAGCTCGCGTTCGTGCGGCAGATGCGGAGAGGAAACGTCGGGCCAGAGCTAACCGATCGGAGTCGCAAATAGATCGAGATCGGCAGCAAGATGCACAACGTGCTAGGCCCGACGTGCGCTAATGAATCCCGGTGAAGTGGAACAATTACGTGAAACCAATCGTGTCTCTCACAGTAGTCAGAGGGGCGAACTTTCAAGTGAACAGCGAGAACTACAAAGATATCAAGACGCTGAAGCGCACCGGGAGCGCAGGGAAGGTATGTCATCGGAAGAGCGGCAGGCAATGCGAGATGAGGACGCCGCTACTCGACGAGCAACAAGAGATGCCATGACGGAAGAAGATCGTCAGGCAATGCGAGATGAGGACGCCGCTGCTCGAAGAGCGACAAGAGAATGTATGGCGGAGGGTGATCGTCAGACGATGCGAGAAGAAGATGCCGCTGCTCGACGAGCAACAAGAGATGCCATGACGGAGGAAGAACTTGGTCGACGACGAGAAGCAGAGCGATTTCGACGCCGGTCTCGAAAGTACCAAAAAGGGCTTGCGTACTACGAAGCGTTCGACCCATCTACCATTCCAGGTGGCCGCCATTATTTCTCCCGGTACACGGACGATACCCTGGAGCACGAACGAGTGTGTCAGCACTGCGGCGCTTGGAAATTTCCCGACGAAACCGAAGGAAGTTGTTGTCGTAAGGGGTTGGTGACTTTTCCTCCCCCTCGCGAAGCTCCAGCTGAACTTAACAGACTCTTCGGCAATCCGAGATTCAAACAGTCGATCCGCGCATACAACAACGTCTTTGCGTTCACATCAATGGGATCTTCACGTACCCGCTCTCTCAACGTCGACGAAAGGGTAACTCGAAGTGGTGTATACAACTTCCGCGTACAGGGGTCTGTTTGTCATCGTATGGGAGCACTACTACCGCCCCTCAACCGCCGACCAATGTTTGCGCAAGTATACATTAATGATCCGGATATGGAAGCACGCGTAGCAAGCCGGATGGGGATGACAGATGGATTGGACCCAGCCATACTGGAAAAAATCGACCAAGTGATGACTGCCCACAACGGGTACACACAACAGTTTCTGAACGCTCGCAGAATTTTGATCGATCGTGCTGGACCGGCGTACCAAGCAGCCGTGGAGCAGTTTGCACGGCAATTAGTTGCTGGTGAAGCAAGACCTGGTGATAACCCTGCACTGCGTCTCAATGAGTTTCTGCCTCGAGATGAGGACCTCCGGCTTCGATTGCATGTGGCGCGGAACGCAAATCCGGGTACCCACAATGTACCCACTGCATCCGAAGTGGCAGCTATCATTATTGATCGAGCAGCGGCCGAGCACAGAGATATCATTTTGAATACCCGTCAGGGAGGCTTCAAACGAATTTATGAAACGAGTGAGAGCTACGATCCACTTCAATACCCTCTCCTGTTTCCGTACGGAGAGCCAGGATGGACATATGATCTTCCATATGTGGGCAACCCCGTGGACAGTAACGGTAAACCACTGACGATGTCACTACGAGAGTACGAATCGTATGTTCTTCATGATCGGACTGCGAGCAGTTCTTTAATTCTCCGAGGAGGCCGCCTGACGCAGCAGTATTGTGTGGATCAATGGGCCAAATGCGAGCAAGAACGCCTGCGGTTCATAGAAAAGAATCAACTTCAGTACCGATTGGAAACACTGCAAGGTCTCACCGATGCCTTGCGGAACGAATCTGTCGATGTACACAGAGTGGCGGCAAATGAGGAAGTGGCACAACGTAGGTCTACGGCTACTACACGGCAATCACGGGACACAGGGGTAGACTCAGCTGAACCTGAAGCAGAGAACATCGGTCGTAAGGTCATTATACCTCCTACATTTACGGGAGGGCCACGTTACATGTACCAGCGTTTCCTGGATGCCATGGCTATAGTTCGAGAGACGGGTGCACCCAATCTTTTCATCACCATGACGTGTAACCCCAACTGGCCTGAAATCAAGGAAAATCTTAGACCTGGAGAGAAGGCATCTGATCGACCGGACATTGTTGCGCGTGTGTTCATGCAGAAGCTGAAGACCCTCAACAAGGACCTCGACGAAGGCCTGCTGGGTATTGTAGCTGCCCGGGTTCATGTGGTGGAATATCAAAAACGTGGTCTACCACATGCCCATATTCTGCTGATTATGCGCCCGGAAGACAAGCCCGTAACGGCGGAGGATGTCGACCGGTTGACGTCAGCAGAGTTGCCAGACAAGGAGACACACCCTGAACTCTATGAAACCGTCATTTCAAATATGTTGCACGGTCCCTGTGGGCAACAAAACCCCAACTGTCCCTGCATGAAGAACGGTAAATGCTCCAAGAAATTCCCCAAACAGTTCGCAGAAGAAACGATAATGGTTGAGGATAAGTATCCTACGTACAGGAGACGTCGTCGACCTGAAGGAATCTGAGCCACAAGGGGAAGGTGTGGGATAACGCAAAGATCAACCAGTGGGTCGTGCCTTACAACCCATTTCTATCGCAGAAATATGACTGCCACATCAACGTTGAAGTATGCGCTACGAACAAGGCGGTGAAGTACATCTACAAGTATGTCTACAAGGGTTCGGATATGACGACGATCACTATTGAAGGAGAGGAAATTCAGGCGAACGAGATTCTCCAGTACTTGCTGGGTCGCTATATTTCTCCGGTAGAGGCTTGCATGCGGCTGTTCGGCTTTCCCACACAAGGTTCTTCACATGCCGTTGTGAATCTTCCTATCCACCTGGAAGGAATGAGTCTGGTGACGTATCGAGATCATGCAACGACTCCGCAGCTTCAGAACTTGGTCCGGCGAGGAGGTCGAACAAAGTTGACTGCGTTTTTCAATTTGTGTACACAAGACCCAGAAGGGACCGCTGATTTGCTGTACAAGGATGTGCCTGTGAAGTACAGGTGTGGATGATCGGTTGAAGTATTGGGTACCGTACAGAAGATACGTTGCTTCGCTGGGTAGATTGGTACACGTCTCGCCACAAGACCCGGAGCGGTTTTACCTTAGACTTCTACTGTGCCATCGGCGATCACCCAAATCATTCGAAGATATTCGCACAGTGAATGGAGTGGTTTACGATATCTTTCACGACGCAGCACTGGCTGCTGGGTATTTGGAGAATGATCAAGAGTGGGAAGAATGCTTAGCGGAGGCAGTTTCGTTTAAGATGCCATCCGCTTTGCGACAACTTTTGGGAATCATTTTGGCTTATTCGCTACCTGACCATGCTTCTGCTCTGTGGGATCGGTTTAAGAAGGATTTGTCAGAAGACTTTTTCAGATCCATCCAGGAAAGAGACGCGCAAAATAACTTTGACCGTGACGAGGATGTTAGCTGGCGCATGGCAGAGTATAAGTGCCTGATGTGGTTGGCGGACTATCTGATTTCGAAACGGGGAAAACGCTGAGTATGTATGGCCTTCCTGACCTTGAAACATACAGCGATGTTTCTGATGAAGTCGCTCGCCAGTCAGCAGATCCTATGGATATCGTCGCAACAGGAGGTAGCAGCGTACGAACCGGACGACTCGAGAGAACTGCGACGCTTGCGGATCAGATGAACGAGAACCAGAAAGACATTTTGACCAAGTCATCGAAGCTGTTAATCACCCAGTCGGTGGACAGAAGCTGTTTTTTGTGGACGGCCCGGGGGGAACTGGCAAATCGTTCTTGCTGGAGCAGATACTTGCTCATGTTCGTCTACAGAGAAAGGTGGCGATAGCAGTAGCTTCCAGTGGAATCGCAGCGACGTTGTTGACAGGAGGACACACGGCACATTCTACATTTCGGATCCCGCTTAAACTGTCTGAGTTTCGACATGTAGCCTGTCTTGGCAGAGTCAAAAGGCAGAACTGATCCGCAAGGCAAGTTTAATCATCTGGATGAAGCTCCTATGATGCATCAAGCGTGTTTCGAGGCTGTGGATCGGTCGTTCCGGGATATTATGAAGAACGAGTTGGAGCCATTCGGAGGCAAGGTCATGGTTTTCAGTGGAGACCATCGACAGATCCTCGCTGTCTTGAAGGATGCTACTCGGGCGGAAACGCTGGAGGCTTGCTTCAAGTCTTCCCCACTGTGGAGCCATTTACGACAAGTGCGTCTGACTGAGAACATGCGTGTTCAGACGGCACCGGATCCAGCAAGTGCCGCTGAATTGGCAGAGTTTTCCGACTTCTTGCTTCAGATTGGGGAGGGTCGATATCCGGTTAACTCGAAATCAGTGAGAACGACATATGTCTTCCACGCGACATGTGCATTATACCAGGTGCACGAGCGGATGATCGATGGGATGACTAAGAAACCAAGGAGAACGAAACCCGGAATCACCTCCAAACTTCAATCTTCTACCGCCAACGGAAACACCTACTGATCGAGGTTTTGATGATCCTGACGAGGACAGGCGAAAGCGCATGTCAATGCGCTTATTGATGCAGTGTATCCTGGTGTTGGTGATGACAATCTCCCGGATGAGTACTTCGTTGAACGAGCATTTTAGCACCAACGAACGCAAGTGTAGGCGAATTAACGACATGGTCTCGGAGCGTCTTTCAGGAGAAACGAAAGAGTACCTCTCTGTTGACAGTCTCGAAGGTGTTGCGGATCCAAACATGTTTGAGCCAGAGTTCTTGAAATCTCTGAATTTCTCCGGCATTCCACCACACCGGATTGTATGAAAGTTGGAATCGATCATTATGATTCGCAACCTGAACAGCGACGCAGGTTGTGTAACGGAACACGCCTTCGAGTAGTGTCACTGCGTGAGCGAAGCATTGAAGCTACGATTATGTCTGGGGCCGTTCAAGGGAAAGCGCGTATTCATTCCGCGTATCATCTTCTACAATGAAGATGACGACAAGGAATTCCCGTTCAAGCTTCGGCGAAAACAGTTTCCTGTGGTTCCGGCATTTGCGATGACGATCAACAAGGCCCAAGACAATCTATCCACCACGTGGGGATCTACCTCGAGTCCCCTGTGTTCGCGCATGGACAGCTGTACGTATAGCGTTGTCGAGGGTGACTTCCACGGAAGGCGATCAAGATAGCAGTTGGACCCGGAAGCCATCGACGAAGACGGGAACATACACACCAAGAAATCGTCTATTGGAGATCTTCGTTTTTAAGTGCATATTTCATATTTTCATGAATAAAATCTCTTCCTTTTTATCTTTGTGGTTTTCATGTAAAAACTTGAGCCTACTATTATTCCAACTTACAGGTCTTTATTAACCTTAACCAAACTACTGGG
>VOQZ01000840.1:0-24691 GCA_008079305.1 Phytophthora palmivora | reverse complement strand
ATTTAGTTTGGTTCACTTTGTATCTTTCTTGTATAGTTGCTGTTAATCGTTTTTCATGAAGTCCAACTTTATGGATTACCTCAGCTTTGAGACGAGCGCCCACATCATTCTCGGAATGGATTACATCAGCGTATACCTTGTTTTGGAAACGCAAAAGGTTGTGGTTCATTTCCTTCTTTAATTCTGCGTATGCTATGTTGTGGTGATCTGTCAACGTCGCAATCTTGACATCGACACGTTTATCCAGTTCATTACCTGCTTGAGATACACAGGCTTGAACAGATTTAGTGATCCCAGTCTTTCCTCGGGTATACGAGCGTATATCAACTCATCAACTCGGGATTCTAACCCACCGAACCGATTGTCGACGTACTTCTTCAGTTTTATGGTCTGTTTCGCTCCATTAACGTTATCTTGTGCCTGTATCGATGAATCGATATATTCTCGAGTCCACATTTTCATCTCCTCCAATTGTTCATTCCATCCGCGCACTTGAGCTTCCGCGACACCACGAACGTCTGCACGGTTTAGCTCTTCTGATCATGCATTCTTTGTTGAAATTGAGAAAATTGACGCTGAAGACGCATCACGATATCTTCAGCATTTTGCTGTCTTTCTGAGCGCAGCTGTTCTTGTATTTGAAGAGCTAGATTTTGTGAAAGTTCTCGAAAATTGTCTTGAATAAAGTCTTCCGAAGATTGTATTTTACCCTCCACAAACGCTTCGAGCCTACGTTCACTCACAGCACTATTTGTTGAACATGCTCATGAGAGTAGTTAAGTAATTGTTGTGAACGCATATCTAGAACGAAGCCTTGTTCTTCAATAAGACGCCTGGTTTCCCAAATCTCATGTTCCAATCTCTCCTTCTGAAATCATCTACCAACACGACAGCTTCTTCACGGACGGTTATGGCTTCATCTCTTCCGTTGACTGCGACATAGCTATTACAGCATAACATTGCTCCCTCAGTATAGATCCATTGGCGGAGATCCTGTTGTCGGAAGGTACCACGTTGTGGTTGCTGTACGGTACTATACAACCATCCAGGTTCATATTGCTGGTTAAGAGAGTCCGCGCAGCAGAAACCTTGGCTGTAGTTAATAGTAAAAAGATTCGATCGTTAAGCTGTTGATGAAGTCTACAGCCTTATAGTTGACGACTGCGCCAAGAGGCGACTGATTGCGTAGACAGTAGGTAGACGTCAAACGGTAATTGTCCTTGTCAGAGCGTTGGGGTTGAAGTGTAAGTTAGCGAGAATCCAAAAGACCACAGCAGCTCTTCCCGGTTGCAACTCTCCAGTATAGCCGCGGACGTAGAGCAAACTTGAGCGATGTTTCGAGGTTTGTCGAACTGCCAATCAGCATCGTTGGAAATGCATAGAAAGTTCGCATCTCTCAACTAAGTAATTATCCCTTCATGTTCCTCCTGTTCAAGTTATGGTTCGAATGAAGTCCAAAACCTCATGAACACGTGTTTGTGAGGTTTAATTGTTCTTGATACTGAGGGAATAGCTGTTCCTTATTTCTTCATTTTAGCCATGAGTGAACCGCCGTTCACTTAGAGTTTGTATACTCTTAATAGCACACTTCCTCAAGCCAGAAAGCACGGCTATGGACGAATATATCGTCAAAGTACGTCTGTGCGAACGTACGCAATGCTCTAAACAATTGAGTGACCAAGCGATTGAACGTCGTTGGGCATTCGATAGCCCTTGTGGCATCACTAGCCAGTCCCAGAGCATCCCGCTCGGGGTGCTCACTGCGGTGAGAGGAATGTCACTCTCCCGCATCAGGATCTGGTAGTATCCGTCTACAGATCCAGGGCGCTGTACAGCGTACAACCCGACATGTTGTTCAACAACACGTCCTTGCGAGGGATCGGCGTCTGTGCCGGTACCGTCGCATTGTTCAGCTTGTTGTAAGCGTGAACCAGACGTCACTTCCCGTTCGGTTTACGAACGCAGAAGGTTGGCGTCGAGTGCGGGGACTTCGATTCCCGCACCATGCCCGACTTCGCCTTTCCGGCGAAGAAGCATCTATGACCTCGCACCGCTCGCGAGGTAGAGGCCACTGTCTCATGACACAATACTTTGTGCCAGCACGAGGTCAATCTCGTGCCGTATTCCCCGATCTGGCGGGTGTTGGGGTGGTGGGTGCTTCTACGCCACATCCGAGTACTCTTTCACAAGAGGATACACTGGATCCTCCGAGTTCTTGATGATCTCAGAACCCAAGCGCGTTGCACGCTGTTTCGTGAACCCCTCCAGGACATCCTCGTCCATTACGGAGGAAGAGTTCAAATCTTCAGGAGAGGTCTCCGGCTTCAGGAGCACCATCTCCGCAATCTCTCCGGCCTTCAACTCGGCCAGGAAATCCTTCATGGACAATTCCTCGAGGTTCAGCAGTGCTGACACCTCTGGCAGTGCCTCCAGATGGACGGCACCTGCCTTCACTTGACGACCGGACACGCCGTCGAAGACATGGCATTGCACTTCGACCGGCCGTGCCGGCAGAGTCTCAGACTCGAGTGCGGTACTTGGTTATCCACACGGGAGGTGCTCAACGACACCTCCGCACTCGTACTGGTCTTCTTGACCCCGCGTGGAACTACGTTACCCACGCTAGAGACGCATGCTGCGCTCTCGATCTTCTTCTCGGTCTCTTCGACCTCGTGTGAACTATGTTACCCACACCGGAGGCGCTCTCAGCGTCCTCCCCAGCAGCCTCAGCTGCTTGCGGACCTATGTTACCCGCTTGCGGAACTACGTTACCCGCCTGTGGACCTATGTTACCCACTTGTGGACCTATGTTACCCACACAGGGGACGCCTACAGCGCTCTCCTCAGCAGCCTCTGCTGCTTGCGGACCTATGTTACCCGCCTGGTCAGTGCCGTCCGGCACTGCCACAGTCGAAGCCATACGGCGCGACGACTCTCAGCGTTGGGACTTGCCGTCGTGGCAATCCCACACGCTTGGCAATGAGCCTTGGTCTCACGACCGGTTGCGAGGCTCATCGCAACATCTTCACTGGAGTCAGTGACTCCCAGTACTTCTTCGGGCGCATAAGCGCCTTGGCGACCATCTCTGGCGCCCCAGTCCCGGACAGAGGTGGGAACATTACTCACCAAAGCTCTGTCGGAGACTGCGGGCCGGCTAGCCCCAATGGCTTTGCCGCGCCAATCGATCCAGGGCTCGTGCTTTTCGAGCCACGGCATGCCCAGGATCAAGTCGTACTTGTCCATGTCTAGGACAAGGAACGACTCCGTGCCGTCAAAGTCTTCAAACTTTACAGCCAGGTCCATACGGACCCCAGGTACGTTAACCACCGTACCATCGGCCAGTCTTACCGAGACCTGGCCCCTGCCTTTGCTTTCTCGCAAAGCATCGGCATACTTGTCGCCATTCCGCGCGACCGTCTGGCGTCGAGCAAAGTTCGTCGACGCCCCAGAGTCAATCAGGACTCTAAAGGGATCTCCATATCCCCGTACACTCGCGTGTACCACGAGCAGTCCGCCGCTGCTCTTTCTCGTCTCGAGAGCACCCAGGCTCTCAGGGGCTAAGCCTCCATGGCGGGCGCCGTCCGCACTTCTATCATGGGGACTTAGATCTTCCCCAGTGGGGCGCCCCGCCCCTACTGGTGACCCCAGTTCCCCTGGCCCTTGGGTCGTGGCTTCTGTCACGGGCCTCTCCAACCCCTAGGTTTGGATGGGATTTCCCTTTGCCCTCCCGCAGGTCAGGCACGTTGCATGTGCCCGAGCTTCCCACATCCGTAGCAACGGATGGAGCTCTGTACGGCCGTACCCAGTTCCATGGGTACCGGCCCGGTGCTAGCTCCAGCTGCTGGAGCTCCTTGCACTGCGCCTGACGACGCATTGTGGCTTGCCACACTGACATAGGAGTACGAGCCTGGTGGTGGCTGTACTCCTCTTGGAGGGCGATCTGGATCGCCTCCTCCATAGTGTTCACATGCACGCGGAACAACTGTGTGCGGGATGGGCCCACCTTCAGGCCATCCATGAACACTGTCACCTTGATGTGTTCAGGTAGGGGGTTCCCCACCAGAGATGCAGCGAGTACTCGCATCTCCTGGATGTACTCATGCAGTTCACGCTTCCCTTGTTTACAGGCAAGGAAGCGCGAGCGCTGGCAATACTCATAGTTCGCCGGAAGGAAGGCAGCTCTAAGCTGTTGACACAGCTGAGCTCAGGTTGTGAAGCAACCCGGCGTTGTCGCTTCGCGCGTGTACGCCCAGGTCTTTGCCCGACCTCCCAGGTTGGACAGGGCGAAAGCGACTCGAAGTCGCTCGGTCGAGATTAGAGCCGCGTCCATCGCGAGCTCTACTTCTCTGACCCAGAAGTGGAGGTTCTGTGGTGTAGCGGGATCAGCAAAATCTGCGAGATCGCTAGATCCAACTTCCCACCAATGCCCGGACACCGACTAACGAAGGGGGTCCTCCGATGATCCGTGATCTGCTGAACTTGCTCACCTTGTGTACCCGTCGGTTGGGCTGGATCTTCCTCTCTTGGTGACTGCTAAGTTGCTCGATCGGTGTTAGTTGAACGTCTTGGCGTGACGTTGGGGTCGTAGAGTAGCGTGGGAGTCTTCACACCACTCGCCAGTAGTAGATCCGGAGTCCAAGCGATTAGATCGAGCTTGGATCCGGCGGCCTAGATCTGGATCCGGCCTTGTAGTAGTTCCTTTGTAGTAGATTACCCTTTACGCGGGGTCCTTTGATTGCTTGGCGCTTCCTATAGCGCGATCTTGATCGTTGAGAAACCGAAGATCTACCGGCTAAGCAATTAATACCGGGATCTTGGATCTGCACTTAGGGTAAGATACTAGGAGGTTGGATCTAGCCAATATATTATCTAGATATTATCAACCACCCTAGATCTATACACCTAAATCGCTATTAATACCGTAGGGCCAATGTAGTTCCCGTTTCCAGGCGCGTAGCGAAGCACTTATGTCGTACGATGCAAATTCGGTTCTGATTTAATGTTAAGACCTATCCCATCCTGTATCCTATCCTTAACGACACATCGACTGATTACGCTATCCTGATCCTTGTCCTTTCTTGTCCTCACCATCCTGGCAGTCGACATCTTTGCAGATCACCTTGGATCTGAACCATAAACACTAGATCACTAGTCGTAATGTTGTGATCTGGCCTTCTCCTTCCTCCAATATCGTAATCATCCACCGTAATGTCCAGATCACACGTCTCCCGAGTCAGATCATGCCTTAATAAAGCTAGATCACGCTGATCCAATCTCAGATCGGCTAGATCTCCTTGATCTTGTTGATCTAGGGTTTCCATGCATGATCCGGTGGCAATACTTCGTGATAATCATAAGTATAACATATCCGAGCTTATTCCATGCCGTTAATCCCCCAATCATCGTTCATCTTTGCCATAATATCCCTAGATCCGGATCACTCGGATCCGCCTATAGATCTAGGTTCATGAGCTTTGATCCAAGTTCCCTGCATGGACCTGCATATACGAACCGATCTGGTCTTCACGGATATAGATTACACCCTTGATCTGGACATCTAGGCTCAGATCACCAGTTTCCACAGTGTATATAGACATACTGTTGCACCCATATTACAACCATGCCAGTCCCACATCATCCATATCCATACGAGATCCTCCCAGCTCTTCGGATCTGGATACATGTATAGATCGTATGTCAATACTATATCACGTCCCACTCAAGGTGTCACTAATCTCCATCAATCTTATCCATCAACTGGATCCGCAACCAGATCCACCCACATCAGCTCGTCATCTACTCCAATCACATCACGTCAGGTCCGATCACGTCCAAATCGGATCTTTCCTGGATACTCCGATGCCAAATCTTTCAAATCCACTTCACCACAGCCGCCTCCTGGTCGTCAGTTGTGGTTGCACAACAACTTCACTGCGTCCATTCTGCAAATCACCTTGCCAAGCTCAAGCCTCTCCACCTCTTCAACCAACTATGTCGGATCACGGCCACAATGGATCACAGCATGGATCTGGCCGCCACGATCCTCCTTCTCCTCGATCCGAGATCAGTGGGCCCACTGGGGGTTCACCTGAAGATTTGCGTCGATCTGTGGTCGGCTTGCGTCGCCGGGTGTTGCGTTTGAGCGACGATCTACGGCTAGCCACCCGCCGGGCCGATGAGGCCGTGGATCGAAATCGTGAGCATGTTTGTTCTCTCGAATCGCTCGAGTTGATGTGCGCTACCCAAGGTCGAGAGATCGGGCGCTATCGGGCTGAAGTTCATCGTCTTCGAGAAGAGCGTGACGCTCTCCAATCCTCCTTGGAATCCGATCGCATTATCGGTCTGGAGCCGCCACAGCCTGCACCCGAGATCTCGGCCCTAGAGGCCCAGATCGTAGATCTCAACCGAGATCTTGATCGTCGATCCGACGAGATCCATCAACTGGAAGCACACATCGATGACCTGAGCCAAGATCGAGGCCGTCTGGAGTCCACGATCCGTCATCTCACGTCCGAGATCGCAAGTTCTTCGGTCTTCAAGTGGCACAGCCTCCGGCCAGTAGCTAGATCGTAGTGATTAGCTCTTCATGCTTGATCTATATCTCTTCATAACATCCTTCAATATATTTCCGGTGATCTTGACTCGCCTGCTTCCCATTTACCTCGATCCATCCTCATAGGATCATAACCGACTTCGATCAGCTAGGATCTTTAGTTCCCGAGACTTGATCTTCCATCATCGCCATATCCCACATGTATATATGTATGCCCATTCCTCCGATCTACACCCCTCATGTAGATCCTTCAACCAATTTCACCACGACAACAACCAGCTTGTTGTCGTTGATTGCGACCTCACGATTCCTCGTGAGATTGCATCACACCGAATCGATTATGATTCGTGCGATCTCGCAGAAACTCATGTAACAGAGCGCCACAGTTGAGATCTGCTTCATCCACCCACGTTGGATCGTCATATCCTCGCCAGTGTACGAGAAATTCTCGATAGATCCGTCCATATCTCGTTCTTCTCCCTGATCTCATATCTGTGATCTTTTCCACTTCATACTCATCGGGATCGCGATCTTGGATCCAGCTATCCCCGGTAATAGATCTTCATCAAAATCCAGACGATCTTGATTCTCCACATTGAGTCGCATTAGTGGTCGATCTGGATATTCTTTCACGAGCTTCAACTTGTTCACGTGTACCATAGGGAAGATATTATAGCCGGATCCGGCGATCTCCAATTTCACCGCATGTTCACCAACTTTCTCCACAATCCGGAATGGTCCATGCCACAAGTGTGCCAACTTCTTAGCATATCCTTCTTTCACGCGATCGAGATATAACCACACTCGAGATCCGACTTCGATCTGATGCGGACGGGTCTCCTGGTTGTGTAGATCCGCTCGATCTGAGATCGCCTCTCGCAGTCGTTGATTAACCTGTTCCCGAACCTGTTGATAACACCGCTGGATCTGATACCTCCATCGCCGCGGATCCCGATCATGTCTTCGCGTACTCCCTACCGGGATCACCGCCTCCAATGTGGATCTAGGATCCCACCCATGTACCATATAAAAAGGTGTTTCTCCTCGGATCCGATCATGCGCGGTGTTGATCGCGAAGGTAATCCTCTCGGCATACTCGTCCCAATCTCGTTGATCCAGATCCTGCACATACATCTTAATCGCCCGAGTTGTGGTTTGGACCATGCGTTCTGCAGATCCATTAGCTTGGGGCCGATATGCCATCGTGGCACGCTGTCGTTGACCCAAGATCTTATTAAACGCTCGGAAAAAGTCGGACATAAACCCTGGTTCACGATCATGCCTTATCGCTTCGCTGGCCCCAAATCGTCGGAAGACACATTCCTCGTATGATTCAGCGACAGTCTGAGCAGTCCTTGATGAGCTGGCTTTCGCGATCACATATCCAGAGAATAGATCTTCGAAGATCAACAATTCCGTATTCCCTTTATGTGATCTGGGCAACGACGGGATATGATCCATAGCTATGATCTGGAACGGATATGTTGCCTGAAGATTGCCTGGCGACTCTCCTTGGATCCGAGGTTTACTCTTACCGGTCTCACAGTCCACACATTCGCCCACGTATCTTTGAACGCTCTTATACAGACCTCTCCAGTGGAAATGCTCTCGGATCCGCTGATAAGTTCGGCCGATCCCTTGGTGTCCACCTTCCAAGCTCACATGGTAATGATGTAGTATATCCTGATATAGAGTCTCCGGGATCACTAGTCGCATCAGCTTGTCTCGATCTGCATCCGTCGGTCTTGTAGAGGGCAGTAGAACAGTAGATCGTGGTGATCTAAGTCGTAATCGGCTGCTAGATTAGCATATGATTTGGCTTCTTGCTGAGTCAGATCCTGTAGATCTCCATTCAGATACTTCTTTAATCCCGAGATCCACGCCTCCTCGTCTTGGGCTTGTCGGATCCGATCGATCCTGAGATCTCGAACTATCTCTTCCCGTAATGATCGCGGATCCGAAATCGTCCGCGTCGTAGATCGTGAGCCTGATCGTGTCACTACCGCCGTGATCTGGGCTGCCTGATCCGTCCTCTTGACTACTAATACCTCGTCCAATCTGTTCAACGTAATCAGATCCTGTTTATCCTCATCCAGCTCGATCTCCACTCCACCTTGTCGTTGTAGCGCTGCACTAGCCAAACTGTCCGCACTGCCGTTCCAATCTCGTTTTACATGCACAAGTTCGTGATCTGGCCAGTCCCTCAGACGATCTAAAGCCCTTTGCTTGAGTAGAGTCAGACCGGGTGCTTTACACTCGATCTCACCCCTGACTTGTCGGATCACCAGATTAGAGTCACCGCAGAATACCACCCGTTTGCGATCCACGGTACTTAACAGATCCAGACATAGTAACAACCCATGATATTCAGCCTCGTTGACGGTAAGATCTTCCGCATAGGCCGATCTGGCCTGGATCACCGTCCATTCAGGCAACTTCCACAAGATCGCACTATATGCGCCACCTCCACGCTTCACGCGGGCTGATCCATCGAAACTGACTACATACAGCTCCTCATCCGCTTGGATCACAGGAATTGGAGCTTGGATCTTCCGTCGTGGCTCTTTCTTGGGCGAGATCTGGATCAACGCTTCATCCACCATGGATCTGGGCGTGATACTAGCCGCAATCACCCCTAGGATCTCTTCTTCTCCCTTAACGCACTTCACAATCTCTAATGTCCACGGTGATAGCAATGACGCCCATTGGCCTAATCGCCCTTGTAATCCGGTCGACCTAAATAACCAGGCCAACGTGGAGTGTCTAGTCAAGACCCGGATCCGGCGTCCCACCAACATGTTATACCCGAGATCCAGGATCCTTAGCAGCGCCAACACTTCTTTCTCCACTGGGCTGTAATTTAGCTCGTTTGACTTCAGCGTCCGGCTCACGAAGGTGATCGGGTAGTAGATCTGGTCGTGTTCTTGCACGAGAGCTGCCGAGATCGCCCAATCACTCGCATATACGATCACCACGGGTTCCCGATCCATATCAAAATGGCGTAGGATCGGAGTGGATGCGATCTTCGATTTGAGTGTCTTGAAGGCCCGATGAGCACGAATCCATCGTGGGTCCATCTTGACTCCATCTAGTTCTCCTGGATCCGACGGCCCCGTAGGCTTTAATGCCAGGTCCGATCCAGGATCTTCCTTCAGATCTAGTTGATCCAACCCTTTATGTTCCATACCTCGCTTGATCTGGATCCGCACATCATCCTTGGACATTGCGGCGAAGTCGACCTCCCTCAACTCGTACAGCACGGCTGCGTAGATAGCATAGTCTTCGATAAATCGACTGTAATAATTCAAGCTGCCCAGAAAAGATTGCATCGATCTCAGCGATCCAGGAAACGCTAGATCCGTTAATGCCGCTAGATCCTTGGGATTCGCCTCCAGTCCATTTTTCGAAACGCGATGACCCAGATATTCCACTTTATTCATACCCCAGAAACTCTTCACCACACTGATCGACAGGTTCCATTTATCACACGCCTCCAGTAGGGCGTCCACTCGATCACATAGTTGATCCCAGCTACCCGCTGGTATGAGGATGTCATCGATATACGATCTGCGCCCGATCACTGATGGCTTGTCTGGATCATCGGCTTCTCCCACTTCAAACACATCTGTGGATCTTGGATCTGATCCAGGAGGTGGGATCCGGGTGAATCCATATAAGGCGTTGTCGATCAGACGTTGGTAGATCTGTGGCGCATTCTTCAAGCCGAACGGCATACGATTCCATTCGAATAGTCCGAACGGGGTAACGAAAGCTGAGATCGCTCGAGCTCGATCTGTCATAGTCACCACCCAGAATCCACTGGCCATATCTAGAGAGCAATACCACAGGACTTTATCCAGATCCTCCAGAAGATCGTTGATCAGGGGCATAGGGTAGACCATCAGTTGAGTAAGACTATTGACTAGGCGATAATCAATACACAGCCTGATGTCCACCCCATTTTTCTTCACGATCACCACGATCGGTGAGGCCCAGGGTGATCTGGAATAACTGATCATCTTAGCTGATAATAATCCCTTGATCAGATCTGATAACTTCTCGCGGAATCGAGGTGCGATCTTCCTCACTCGTTGGGCGATTGGCCTAGCATCTCCCACATCAATATCACACACCACACCTCTTGCGGCCGGCGGTAGAGCATTTCCCTTTCCGATGAGAAGATGTCGATAGTTCCAGATCTTCTGACGTAATCGTTCGATCTCCGCCGTAGTCTGGATCCCCGGATCTCCAACTTGGATATCCTCAATCTTCACCTCATCCGTGGTGGGGTTGATCTCTGGAAGGATCGCCATCTCTTGATCTACATCTTCCGCATACAGATCATTACCTTCATGGTAATGTACCTCCGGATCCGGCTCTGGATCTGGGGAATGTCTTCGATCCTCTGGGGACGCCTCCTGTATCGGGGTAGATAACTGTCCGGGTGGATCTCTTTCAGCTGATCCTCCGGTCACTGGATCCAAATCGTCCGCCTTTACCTGATCCATGTTTTGGTTTGTCACCTCGGTCTCTATCGGTTGGATCAGGGTCTGATCCTGCGGATCCATTCCCGCTGATGTTTGATCTTCGGTCGTCAACACTGGTTTTACCTGTATCTGCGAGATCTCGGGTCGTTTCAGGATACCACGAGGCGCTGGGTAGGAAGGTCGATCCACCATCGGCTCTGTTGATTCCATCAAGATCTCATCATGCTCGGATCTTCCCTCCACCGTGGCTTCCAGAGCCAGATTTTGCCATTCCATATACCGACGTGACCCCACCGAGACAAATCCTGGCATCCGGGGAATGTGATCACCCGATAGCCAGATCCCAACTCTCACATCTTCTTGCAATATGATCGCCTTATCGCTCACGTTGGTGATCTGCAGATACCGTCTCTTCCCAAGGCCTTTTACCACCGTGGGTACCCAACGATCCCCCCGGGTAACCCAGAACTTCTCGTGATCTGACATCCGGAGATGTAGTTGAAGTTCCACTGCCTGTCCGATCTCGATCTGGATATGTTCTCCCACAGTTACCAGCCTGGCCTTGTCGTTGTAGAGCTGTCGACGCCCACTAAGCTGGATCCGCACCTCATCAGGTAAACTTATAGATCCATAGGCTAGATCCAGTCGGATCCCCGCTGGTACCATGAAATCCATACCCAGGATGGCATCTTGACCTGCCAGATCTCCAACCCAAATATCGAAAAAGTAAACCAGCGATCCAGCCATCGTGATCTTGATCCGGGTTCTCCCTTCTGTCCTGTAAACACTTTCGCCAATCCCAACGCAATCTTGGATCTGGCTCGTATCGATATAGCACCCAACCTTACGAGCAAAGGCCGTATCCACTATGGACACTTCGGCGCCTGTATCTAAGAGCAAGATCCCTTCTCATTGTTGATCTTACCAGCGATCTTGGCTTGTCGGAACCATTTTCCCGGGGCATAGTGTTTCCAATATCCCCGAGATTCTCCTGGCAAGAGATCCATAACTTCGGATCTTCGGATCTCCTTGATCTGACTTGGCTTCTGGATCACTGGCGTATCCTCTTGATCTGTGGGCTTGAACCACAGATCTGGATCCTGTTGCTTCCAGTAACCCCTTATCTCTCCCGGATGGAGGTCCACCCTCATGGTCACTTCAGATCTGGAATAATCATCCGCCTGGCGGATACTCGAAATTGCGACAGCACGGTTTCCATTCAGATCACATGTATTACCGCGTAGATCTGGGATCTTGCTACCCTGATCTACCGATTTCTTGTTCACAAATGCATAGATGCAATATCTAGAACGCTCGGCTCGTACCGGATTCCAACCCGGCGAGCGTCCTAGTTTAACATCTTTTCCGCAGATTCCGGAAGCATACCTGCATGTTTGGCTGGGTTGAACCATTGGCGGATCTGGTTGTAGAACTCTTCCATAGGGCATTTTCCCATATCATGTAACTCCCCGCACCCCCGGCACACAAAGAGGCAGTGATCTGCTGGATGTCCTCGCTTGCCACACTTATGACAAGTAAGGCGTCTCCAGCATCCTAGATCTGAATGCTTCTTGGATCCACAGTGCGAGCAACGGTTCCGATCGGATCCGCCGCTCTGGATCCGGGATCTGTGATCTGGTGGGGTTTGATCTGTCGACTTGTGGGTGATTGGTACTTGCTCGACCTTCTCCATACCAGATTCCACTTTTGGAGTGACATCCTGCTCAGCTGCCAGGTAGATCCGCCGATGATTGTCTCCATCCGAGTCAGATCCATCCGATCCGTCGGATCCAGACTCAGATTCAGACTCCATGGTCCGGATCTGCACCGCGCGGACATGTTTTGTCGTCGCTGCAGGTGCTGGATTAGTTGCCTTCTGCCGGTACTTGCTAGATCCGAACGCGGCTTTCTTCTGTCTGCTCTTTGCACGTTCACGGGCTCGTAGCACTTCTTCGAGATCATCCGCGTCGGATAGTCGTAGCAGAGTCAGCCTGTCAGCTAGATCTTGATCTTCCAAAGTTTCGATATAGTGATCCACATGTTCGCGTCGATCTTTCGCATTACCATCCTTGATCTTCAACTTTGCACGTAATCCGGCGACATTCAGACGGTAAAGATAATCGAGGGGAGATTCTTCTGGTCGACGTCGAGCGTGATAGTATTGTCTAGCCACTGATACCCCCAATCCGCAGTACTGGATTTGGAAAGCCTTAAGCAGATCCGACCATTTATTACGGGTGGATCTGCTTAGTTGCCGATACCAATTCTTGGCGGATCCAGCCAATAGATCCGCAAAGGTCAAACATTTTTCTTCATCGGAGGCTTGATCTCGCATGAACGCCGATTTCACTTTGCCAATCCACGCTCTGGCTCGATCTTCGTCTTGATCCTTCCCCGTGAACTCCTTGAGATCTGAGATCGCAGAGATCCGGACTCTCTGGATCATGGTTGATCCGGCTGATCCGGTCGTAGCGGTCGCGACCGTCGCTCGAGCAGCCGTGGGGAAGTCGATATCGTCTGGATCATACTCCCATCGAGATGTGCTACGTTCAGATCTCACAGATTCCATATCTACATCTTGTGATCCTGGATCCTGAATCTTCGTCGCTCCTTGATCCATGATCGGCCCTCGCTGTTCCGCCAGGAATCTACTCATGGCTGCTTCGAAATACTTCTGTAAGGTGCCTGATGAGGCATCTGACGTCGTGGCTGCTGTGATCTGGTCTTCGGAGGTCGGGATCGTCCTTGAGCGGCCGGATCTCGGCTGATTCCGACGTTGGATCTTGGATCTCGCCTCCAGCATTGAAGTACCGGAGGGTCCCAGAGACATTCGCTTTGGTTCCGATGAGAGATCTGATTCGTCCTCGGCAGCCGAGGCGTAATGTGATGAGGACGTTTGGCGATCCGTAATACTTGCCGGAGGTGATGGCACTGGATCTGTGATCTGGGGAATCTCGCCGACGAGGATCTTGAGCTTGGAGAATAGATCCTTGGTGGCAGTCTGGATCACCTTGAGATCTAGATCAAAGACATCATCCGCATCGAAAGCTCCCGTGGTCATTCCTGCTTCCTTCAACAGTCGTAATAAATCCTTGACTGCTTCTAATTTGTTGGCAGTCTTGATCGGAGCTGATACGGGTTCTCTTGGATCTCCGACCTGCTTCAGCCTCAGGATCCGCATCACGGGATCTCGATCCAGGAACTCGCGAAGTTCTTTGTGGTAGAATAGATTCTCCAGATCTTCGTCTGACCAGCCTTGTCCCGATCTGGATCTAGGTTTAGATCCGATCTGATCTTCGTCGTCAATCTCTGGAGCCTTCATCTTCTTCCGCGTTAGCTTCTTCTTCGGCTTCTTCTTATCGGATCTAGAGACTGGAAGATCCCTGGATGGATATGGTGAAGGCTCGACTGGAGATCCGACCAATTGTACGGTTCCACTTTCGCCTTCCCTTGTTTTGTTGACGGATCTCGACTTACGTCGAGATCCGTCGGGGTCCCCGTGGGGACCTGTGGAGGTAGAGGTTTTTCTTCTAGATCTGGAT
The DNA here is from genome assembly GCA_008079305.1 of Phytophthora palmivora. NCBI lineage: Eukaryota > Oomycota > Peronosporomycetes > Peronosporales > Peronosporaceae > Phytophthora > Phytophthora palmivora. The sequence continues at coordinate 10,109 of VOQZ01000840.1, read as the reverse complement.
CTGGATCCAGATCGCCCTCTCTTCCGTCAGCAGAGTTCCTCCTAGCGCTCTGCTGATCCGCGGATCTTGATTCATTCAGCGGCATCATCGTCGATCCGAGGTCCGATGACGCTTGTTCCCCTTGTTCAACCTTCACTTGAACATCTTCTTGAGACTCACGGTAAAATCCCGAGTCACCAACAGATCCGGGCACGCGCACCATTGTGGTGTAGCGGGATCAGCAAAATCTGCGAGATCGCTAGATCCAACTTCCCACCAATGCCCGGACACCGACTAACGAAGGGGGTCCTCCGATGATCCGTGATCTGCTGAACTTGCTCACCTTGTGTACCCGTCGGTTGGGCTGGATCTTCCTCTCTTGGTGACTGCTAAGTTGCTCGATCGGTGTTAGTTGAACGTCTTGGCGTGACGTTGGGGTCGTAGAGTAGCGTGGGAGTCTTCACACCACTCGCCAGTAGTAGATCCGGAGTCCAAGCGATTAGATCGAGCTTGGATCCGGCGGCCTAGATCTGGATCCGGCCTTGTAGTAGTTCCTTTGTAGTAGATTTCCCTTTACGCGGGGTCCTTTGATTGCTTGGCGCTTCCTATAGCGCGATCTTGATCGTTGAGAAACCGAAGATCTACCGGCTAAGCAATTAATACCGGGATCTTGGATCTGCACTTAGGGTAAGATACTAGGAGGTTGGATCTAGCCAATATATTATCTAGATATTATCAACCACCCTAGATCTATACACCTAAATCGCTATTAATACCGTAGGGCCAATGTAGTTCCCGTTTCCAGGCGCGTAGCGAAGCACTTATGTCGTACGATGCAAATTCGGTTCTGATTTAATGTTAAGACCTATCCCATCCTGTATCCTATCCTTAACGACACATCGACTGATTACGCTATCCTGATCCTTGTCCTTTCTTGTCCTCACCATCCTGGCAGTCGACATCTTTGCAGATCACCTTGGATCTGAACCATAAACACTAGATCACTAGTCGTAATGTTGTGATCTGGCCTTCTCCTTCCTCCAATATCGTAATCATCCACCGTAATGTCCAGATCACACGTCTCCCGAGTCAGATCATGCCTTAATAAAGCTAGATCACGCTGATCCAATCTCAGATCGGCTAGATCTCCTTGATCTTGTTGATCTAGGGTTTCCATGCATGATCCGGTGGCAATACTTCGTGATAATCATAAGTATAACATATCCGAGCTTATTCCATGCCGTTAATCCCCCAATCATCGTTCATCTTTGCCATAATATCCCTAGATCCCGGATCACTCGGATCCGCCTATAGATCTAGGTTCATGAGCTTTGATCCAAGTTCCCTGCATGGACCTGCATATACGAACCGATCTGGTCTTCACGGATATAGATTACACCCTTGATCTGGACATCTAGGCTCAGATCACCAGTTTCCACAGTGTATATAGACATACTGTTGCACCCATATTACAACCATGCCAGTCCCACATCATCCATATCCATACGAGATCCTCCCAGCTCTTCGGATCTGGATACATGTATAGATCGTATGTCAATACATATATCACGTCCCACTCAAGGTGTCACTAATCTCCATCAATCTTATCCATCAACTGGATCCGCAACCAGATCCACCCACATCAGCTCGTCATCTACTCCAATCACATCACGTCAGGTCCGATCACGTCCAAATCGGATCTTTCCTGGATACTCCGATGCCAAATCTTTCAAATCCACTTCACCACAGTTCTCTCCCTCCTTCCCCTCGTAAGGATTAACCTTAAGCCTCAACGGCTTAGGTTGGGCTGGTTTCACCTCAGCCACGGGGGCCTGCAGTCCCTGTACGTGAGCGATAAACCCTCACTCGTACGTGTCGAACGCCTCGATGCGTTCGACCTGCTCGGCTGGCGTAGCAGCCACCAAGCTTCGGAGGGCATTTCCTCGAAAGATGCCCACCATCTTCCGGACCGACTCAAACTGAGCATCGGTGAGATGAGGGAACTCCCCTCGATCCATCGTGGCTTACCTTGTAGGAGCCACAGAGGATTCAGGTAATCAATCTACCCGCGTAGGCGTGGATTGACTACAAGTGCTACCAAGTGTGACGGGGTCACACGAGCACCTTGCTTAGAGGAAGCGTGCTATTAAGAGTATACAAACTCTAAGTGAACGGCAGTTCACTAGTCCCTGGTCTTAGGGGGACTTAATAGACAGTTTAGCGTAAGTTTTAGACTGATTTATTTATAGTTAATTAGGTTCATTTGGCCTGTAATACAAACTCCTAATTAACTATACTTTAAGCTAATTATGCATATAAAAGGTAGGTTTAAAACTATTGGTTGGCCCTCAGCCACCAAACCTACGTGGCAGTAGTGTGGCTCACACCACAGTGTGGTCCACACCACTCCAACAGAGTATTAAAACGAATACTCACAGAAGCATATCTACTTCTAGAGGCGGTACCCTTTCTAGGGTACCCTCATGTAACCCCGTTACATCCTCCCCACTTAGATTGGGACCACCCCAACCAATGAGGAGACAGGAAGAGAGTGCCGCTCTCTCTCCGAGATGCGTGAAGAGTGTGTGAATGGCGTGGTTTGTGAATAAGCGCGTGTGGCGTTGATATTTGTGGTAAATGTTGATTTTGTTTTGCTGTGGGGCCACCGTTGTGGCTTTGCGGCATTCATTAATCCTTTTAGCGCTTTCCAAGACACTCGAGGTTCACGCCAACCTCCTTAATCATGCCACGGAAGGCTAGCTCCCACGCCGCTTCAGCGGTTTCTATGTTGAAGGCAGCGAGGTCAAAGCTGCTAAGGCAAGTCGGGAGACAAGGCCACTCCGCGCAAGGAAGCCCGCAACGCGGCTCCCAAGGCAGCCAACTAGCCTACCGCTGCTGCTGCCGAACAGGGAGGGAGCCCGTGACGCGGTCGCTCGCGCTCCTTGTGGCACGACGACAGGCCAAACCCTCGGTTCGCCTATCGGGAGCACCGTCCTGAGGCAGAGTCCCCGGTCTTTGACATCCAATGATAACGGGATCGGAGTCTGATGGGGACTCTCCTGGATCCACCAAGGATCCATCTTCTTCTCAGTATCCTCCTTCACAGGACGCTCCTGCACAGGACGCTCCTTCGTAGAACGCTCCTGTTGATGATACTACATCACCAGAGGCAAAGGCAGCTTCGACGAGCTCGCCTGCCAAGAGCATTACCTTAGCCGAAGACAAAGCTCGAGCCCAAGCTGCGAAAGCAGCTTCTTCAAAACGGCCTGATGAGGGCGCTGGTGCTGCTAAGAAGCGCGCAGCCCCTGAGACCCCTCCTCGCGAGTCTGCTTTCTCGAAAGACTACCACAGTCTATTCGACTCTTCTTCGGATGAGGCCGAAGAGGAGGGGGCAATTACCGAGCCCTAAGAGATATCCAATGATCTCGATGAGCAGCAGGAGCGCTATCAAGCTGCTCAACTGCAAGGCACTCCAGTGCCTCCCACGCCGGTGTATCCTCGCGGATACTACCCACCGGATGCGGGGTCTGGGTCTCCAATGTTCTTGGAGCACCTCAAGGCCCCTCGTGGTCTAAACCATGGGCGAACTTCACGTGGCGCTTATGAGCGTGCCTTGGTTCAAGTCGAACCACTCTTTGTCAATGACATCGAGGCCGCTAGGTGTGTGCTACTTGCACCAAACCGGATTCCTCTCAAGGAATTCACCAGTCTCCGGTATACTCTTCTGTCACACCCTCAGATTTCAAAAACTTCACGAAAGACTCCACAGCAGTTGCCTTTGCACGATCGGTGTTTCCAGGCATCAACGCTTCTAATCCCATGCTATCGGTCGGATAAACGGCAAATATGTTGTGATATGCTATTCACTTGCTTTTTGGCTGTACATATTCGTGGTTTGGCCAGCGTTCCGACCTTATACGTTGAAACGGCTAGGACCTGGTTTCATATCCTCATCCTATTGGATAAAAAGTAAAAAATAGTATGTATTGATTGGACTAAACTACTGACGTAAGCTCTTATTGGCTGTTGAGGTCAATACAAACTAGTAGAATAGTCGGATAGATGGATCATATTCCCTTCTCTCACGCACATCTAAGTCAATTCATGACATCCCAATGTACCCCGCCTGAAACTTCCACAGTGGTGTCCACGTGACATCCCTCCAAATTGTAGCCCGACCCAAGTTCGGCAAATGCGAAAGAGTTGATGTTTCCATTTCATCGCCTGCAGACATCTGTGGTAGTGAATATGTCGATCCGTACACGGTTCCGTGCGCGAAAGCGAAGAAATGTCTTAGTTTAGCAGGCTTCACCTCGTCAGCGCTACAATCTTCCCCCAATTGAATTGACAAGTTGATCCGACGTATCTGAATCTCCTCCTTCATCTGCTCTCGAATTGCACTCCTTTTCCCTTCAGCAAAACCAAACAAGTGTACTGTCACAGACTGTGCATCGGCTGAAAGCATCGCAGCGTAGTCACCAACAATCCACCCTCCCGTCGTTGCAATAATAGATGACAACCCACTAGGTAACACACGGAACACGCGTAGCTTCCCGTCCAACACTAGCCTCATAGGAGTTGTGGATGTGCCATCTAAAAGCGAAAGCGCTGAACGCAGCGACAGATACGCGCTGTTTCTTCCATGATGATATCAATGCATCCGAACTCGTAGATAAATTGCGTGACGTCCAGCAGATGCAGATTGTCAAAGGTGTTGCACACTTTTCCCGAACAAACATCGACCATTTGCAGAGACTCAGGCTCCAGCAGCCACCGCTGGTTCCACAGCATGTCAGCATCGGATTTGACTCTGGGTGACTGAGGTCGAATCGGTCTACTGCGCTGAATCGAAGGTGCGATCATTCCCTCCCGTGTCAAGGCGACAAATGCCTGAAAGCAGCTATTCAACGCATCGTCAGTGAATCTGTTGATTGCTGGTGCAACAGCAGAGCTGAAACTTGTGGGCGAACTGCAGCAAAACGTGGCTGAGCGTACACAAGTGACAGAACCTCGTCCACCAGCTGAGGCAATGAAGCAGTTGGGTTCCCAAAGACCGAATCGCCCATTTCTGCTGACACCTCGTGCAGAATGACAGCGAACTGATCGTACAAATTCGAAACTAGGGACACAAAGTTGTCTTGAATCTGCGCTTTGCCGGTTGTACTCAAACCCTGTGATGTGATCGCAGAACGTAGTAGACTTCGCACCTTGCGGAACGACAACGCACGCAGAAATAGATGCGCCGTCAGTCGGATGACAGCACTCGCTTGAGTCACCGCCATCGTCCTCGACTGGCATGTCTGTGCAATGGGTTCTGCGGAATGAAATAGTCCACTTAGGAAAGAGGCCATTACGCCTTCAAGTTCTGCACTCAATGGTGAAGATGTTGCTTGAAGTATCGCCACAGACCGTAACCAGTGCGGACGGATATCAACATCCGCTGCACCAAATCCGAGGTCTTCCACTGGTATCGAGCGGAGAAAGCGCCACAGAATAAGCAAGTGCTGGCCCTTCTCTCGGAAGCCGCAATTACGTGCGTGAAGACTTCGTTGCCAGGAAGAGGGAATGTCCTCGACTGCAGGTAGCCCACCATCATGTTGGCAAGTACGATGGTGACCATCGTATTTGTCAGTGATACCTGACCAGTGAGAAGACGTGAGACGTAATCCAGGTGTTGTGGGCTCTCGCATCTCCTCTTGCTGATATGTTTGCTGGTGATAAGCAGGCTGGCGATACGTATTATTGGAACTTGCTAGCTTTGTTTCGTATCGGTCAGTGTTTTGCCACACTGACCGATCGAATGAATCGATTCCATGTCGTCCGACGTAGATGAGATCACGTGAGTCGTATCGACGTCTACCGCAGCGAATTTGCTGTCAGTTGCTGCCTCGATCGCAGGTAGGTCACACCCCGCGACGGTGCATTGTTCCCTGACCGCCGATACGAAATCAATGAAAACCCTGGCGACTCGTGACGTGCGAGCACGGCCGCTTCCATTTCATCTCGATGCCATCTCGACCCTGTGAGCTGGAAAACGTAGACGACCAGGTGGTGCGTCATCTCCCGCTGCGTTCTCGTGACACTACTATCGTAGCTGTAGAGCCACTTGGGGAACCGATGATTGTTTAGGACGTACAGTACCGCGTTCTTCACACACCGTCAACAGATAACAAGTTAACAAGTTTAGTCGTGAAATTTGTGTACAACACGGTGCTCAAACAGTCAAACCTTGGTCGTTTGACTTGGACTCGCCATCTGTCCGCTCGGATCCACGCTGTCTGCTTCGCCTTCCGGTTACCTGAATCCAAGAGGTTTCTCGGCAGCGTCACCACTTCTCCAGGTCGCAGCTTGCGTTCGCCGTCCTCGGTGCCCTGAAAACCTGGTGCGTCCGCCAAGTTGGTCGGCCACAATGGCAGGACTCTGGACGGCTCGAAGCGAGCACACACGACCAACTTGTCTCTAGCAGCAGCAGCCACTTCCGTCGCGAACGTCACCAGGAGTGGATGGACGAGCCACAGTAGCAACGTTGGACGTGCTCGGGACAGCAGTGAGGGAAACAGCGCAGGAGCTGCCATCATTGCTTCAACGTGAGACGGCAGGTGGTACCAATGTACAAAATGTAAAGTGACAATACCTTGACACCGCGTTCCCGGTTGCTCCTGAGATGTAAATGTTATGGTAAAAAATGGTCATTTCACGATGACTCAAGGTGGACGCGTCCTACCTGGCGTAGTAGCGTCGAAGAGTGGATGGTCGTCTTCACTGCAGCTGATGCGCATGAAGCGACACGAGATGACTGAGTCATGAATCTTTCTCGTCTAGACACAAAACCACTTGGACAAGTCGTTAAGGGGACAGCCAAGTGACGGCACGAGGAATGGATTCGGTGACTCGACTCGAGGGACACCCACTGGAAAAACTGCCATCAGCCGAAACCTGCTGTAAAATGCGCAAAAGTCTCTTGTAGAGAGGTGTAGGGACTGTCTCGAAGTCGTTGTCCAATTTGTTTCAACCGTCTGGGGTGTCCGTGCGACATATAGAATAGAGTATCATATGGGAATGTTGCTACGAAATGTAGGTGAAACGATCCAATGAGGTACACATACTCGTGTGTTATATACCACAGGTGCCTGCCCTCTTTATAAGGAGCACTGTCGGTCTCAGCTACCAAGCCCACACCAAACCTGTGGTTTCTTGCAGCTATTTGATCATACTTAAACGCATGTTATCCCCTTTGCTGCATGCCTGAAGTAATGACAGACAAGGATAGTGCAGTCGATCTTGGTGGCAAAGCAAATGATGGTGTGGAGGGTCAGTACGCAACTGAGCCGACTGTTGCTTCCTCTTAACAAACTCGCTGATGTCACTGACTAATGCATGACGTGTGTGTGTTGTAGTCGAACAACCCATTAACCCGCGTCTACAACTTGTAGATGCATGCAATGGGTTGGTTCGCTGAAAGTCTCAATTCAGATTTCATCGATCGAGTCTCTATCTCTCGACTGGTTGGAAGAGTGGCCTCTTTCTATCGGACGCCAAGTGCATCGGATAGTCCGGGCTACTTGATTACAGCAGTCTACAAAGGTAAGCTTATGGTATCATTACCAATGGCTCTACTACTGATCGCTTTATTCATGTTTTTCTGCTGAACACAATGAAAAGTTGACATTCTTCTGGTTGCGTTGCATGTGCGATGCTGAATTACTTGAACTACCTCCTCGTTGACGATGGAACCACCCATGATGATTGATGCTGTGTGGTTGGTGCTTTGTGCGGGTATTCACGCAGTGCTATGGAGGATTTGGATAGAACAAACGATCAGTGGAGATCAGTGTGCCAGCGCGAAGAAATGACAGAAATTCTGCCACAGAACCAACCACAATATGGAATACGTCACTGGCAGACTTTCACACCTCGTATTGAGCTGTTGCGCAGTATCCTGTTAAATGTCAGTATCCAGTCAAATGTTGATTGCCTGTTGAAGGTGAGAAGCAGGGTGCAGAACAATGCCACTTAACAACTACACATGAAACTCAACTGCTTTGGCATGACGTGGAGAGAAGACAGAGCTACTCCTACTCGACTTGGTGAATGCTTACAGCCCGATCTATTGCTTGCTAAAGTGACGTGACTTTCATTGGGTTCCATGTCACTCTTGTGACTTATTTCGACTTTGTTCAAGGCCATATTCACCAGATAAATCATTGAATATCAAACATTTGGGTCATCAGAGGTGGGCATTGGAGTCATCGGAACTGAAACGAAAGGCGTAACAGTGTGTGGTACTGTCACTTACATTTCTGAAACTAGTCCTTGAGGCTGTGTCTATCGAATGTCGATGTGTGGTAAAGTGGTGAAAAACATCCTCCTATGGACTTCAAGTGATCTTATGGATTCTATTACGTCTTAATGCCATTCTCAATTGGCAAACAGCATCAGGTGAGTTCTGCGGTACTACTTTTAAATCAAGGGTACATTCTGTGGTACTACAAGTTGTAGCCACAGCTAATTCATTCGCATGTCTTTGCCAATTCGACACTAGCTCTTTTTCTTTGGTTCTTCGAAAGTCCAACAAGATAAAGGGAGGTAGTGTGTTTGTTATCTGAACTTCTCCATTTCTCCTCCTTCGGAAGATCATCGACATTGGAATTGTGCGTGGTCGATCTACCATCGAGACCCGTGATTCAAGGGTTTGAACTTCAACCGAAGGGGTCCATCGGCGACGTAAATCCTTGCGTCTGGATCATGTAGACCTTAACTGGTTGTTATCAGTTGTCAAGTCATCCACCGTTCTAATTGGCACTGCGAACGTTCATGATACAAGTCGTTTGACGTCATACAGCTTGGCACGACCAACTGGTCAATTTCGGTGGTTTGATTTGGATCACTGAGCCACTATGCCTGACTCGTGCCGAATTCCCGGTGTTCTGGCGACAGTTCGTGGTGATTGAAGCTCCAATTAACACGTGTATCAGTAACGTGATACCGACGGTTTTGATACTAGCAGACTGTTAGCTTAGCAGAGCTAGTATCCTGACGCCTGTGAAAGGAAAGCAAATAGTTTACCCGCGCCTGTCATGAATTTTAGCAACTCTCGTGTACCAGCGAAGTTCACACAATCGGTCTATCATGGAAAACACGAACACTTCACTCTGCCAGAAGATAGTAGTAGTAATTGACCCTTCTATGTGAGTTTACTTTCCTATGGAAGCCTGATATGCAAGAAGACGTGACATTAAGGCATTCGTCTGTTAGGTGGTGCGATTTTTGTTTCTAGTGAGGATGTGTTGATAATGCTACGAACTTGTGGACTGAGACTTGCTTGCTTGCCTGTTTCTTGGATGTCGTAAATTGTGTCTGGTCATCAAATTAGCTGCCTTAAATGCCGATCCGCTTGGGTTTTCCACTGAATGGAAAATATCTGGTTCAGTTTGTGAACCACTTAGGCCACTTTCGCGCTGGGGTGGTCTGTCGTGCTAGTTCAGCTTGTACTTGAGCTTGGTGTTTGTTATCTAAGGTAGCGATACCGGGGTAGGCTTTGTCGTCTACAGCAATTCTGTGATGCATTAATCGAGAACGCAGGCTGTGTCTATGGGGTTTTGTTCCTGTGGCCTGGAAATGCATACTGCCAGCTTAAACTGAGTGTCATTTGGTCCTGCGATGGTGGTATGCCCCCATCCTCCGTCCACCCTCCTTTTGTCATCATGTTGCTGCATAGTGCAGGTCCCACATCTCCAGATCTGGTCTGTCTTCGTCTAGCTTTACTACCATCATCACAGCAAGACAAGTGTATAGTGGCCCAACTGTGCCACAATTGCTGCATCGCCAGCGAGTGATGCGGGGTTCAGCGTCCGATACATTGCTGTGCCGTAGTCAAGAATGCGGTTCGGATTGCTAGTGTTTTATACCGCTGCCTCTAAGCTCCTTCAGTTGGTCCGGTGGGTACCGTTCTCCTGTTCGTTTCTATCCTTGCCGTCCAGCTTTTGTATTTTTCTGCAGTTCCACACTATGTAGTCAACGTGCCGTTGTGGCAGGAGCATAACGCTGTCAGACGACCAATATCCACAGCAAAAACATTGTTAGTTGTCGCTTAGAAGTAGATGAATCTGTAAAGTACATCAGCCATGACC